>JAUMHR010000084.1:7526434-7553675 GCA_032361145.1 Enteromius fasciolatus
TATATATATATGTATATGTGTATATATATGTATTATATATATATATATGTATGTGTGTGTGTGTGTGTATATGTATGTATGTGTGTGTGTGTGTGTGTGTGTATATATATATATATATATGTGTGTGTAGGTATGTTTATATGTGTATGTATATATATATGTGTGTGTGTGTGTGTGCATATGTATGTATAAAATAAAATACAAATCAGATATATAATATTTTTAATATTTTATTTCAGTCAATGTTTATTTTATTTTGTGTTTTTAGTAAACTATAACAGCCATTATATCTTTATTTCAAGGTGGTGGATGTGTCTGGGGCAGCGGTGCTCGTGGAGGCTCTTCCAGGCTGTCGTGTGGATCTGCTGGAGAACTGCGGTCATTCTGTTGTGATGGAGCGACCCCGACAAACAGCCAAACTTATTTTAGATTTCATCATTTCTCAGCAGAGCTCAGAGAGCGCCAGCACCAAGAAATCCTGAGACCTCACAGGATATCAGCTGTATATTACTATATAATACTTAAATAAAGTCCCCTTCTGGCCCTGAAGCATATAACAAACTTAGGGAGAAGTAATATAATAAGTAATAAATTTGCAGTTTAAAACATGCAAAGATTCATGCAAAGTCACACTTATAGAAAATTGAATGGTAACAGTTTTTATTACAAATAGGTTAACAAATTAAACCTAACAAACTGAGCTAACAATGCTTAATAATCTTAATGTTCATTTCAACATGGTACTTTTTAAAATCATAAGCTGTATCTGTTGTATTTTTAATAGCTAACATTAACAAAGATTAATAAATGGTGTATTAAAAAAAAGTGCATTGTTAATTCATGTTAATGGATTAACTAATATTAACCAGTAAAATTGTGTTGTTGATTGCTGTATGTTGATGGTAGAGTTATTGTATGTTCATATACTGTAGTACCGATTATTATATACCAGTACACTTAATTCTTTCAATCTAAGTAATTCTGAGTACTGTGATTTTATAATGCACAGAGAACCATAGCTCTTTAAGTTTTAGTTATATATATAAAATATGCCTTGCATGAGCATATACTCATATATATATATACATACACAGATGCAAAAGCCTTTTAGTGCCATTTTAAATTTTAGTAGTTCAGTAATTTCAATTTACTGGAAATTAATAGGTTCTTTTTATTACCATTAAAAATTTAATTTCAGAACTTTCATTAGGTTCATTAGGTGGGGGTGATGATGGATAAATTGAAATAATAAAATAAGGATTAAAAAATTAACATTCCTTGCACTATGCTGTAGAAATACATACTTTAGGCTACATTGTATATAACATGTATGCATTATGTTCCTACGTTAACCCTGCTGGAATTGTGAGCTTCTAGCATTTTTCCTGCCTTTCAGTAGCTTCAGCTTTTGTACCAATAAAGTCCAATAAACTGATTTCCATATCCCAAAACTGCTGCTGCTTTTTTTTTGTTGGTGAAATTTTGTAAAGTCACCTTTTTGTAGTGATGTGATATTTGTCCAAAGCGACATTTTATCCCCAACTGTCCCTAATTAGATCAACATAGATTCCCTTAACACGAGCTTCTTCAGCACAGATGTGTTGTGATCCTGTCTCTGCCATTGATGTACGCTAGCGTGAGTCACGTGACAGTGCGGCAGCTGTATTCTCGTGCAGAGCAGCTAACGCTCAGTGTCCTACACAGCCGCTATCAAAAAAGACGATTAACCCCTCAGACCTGGAGACAGGTAAGGGTAGGGTTATCCCATACAGCATGACTGTCGGAAAAAAAACGTTTATTTGATTAATTTGTCACTATTACATTAGGAGTTAGCAGGGAGCTAGCTGTGTGTTATAATAGCTGGTTAGCAAAGGTTACTAGAAACGCTTCATTTCATTAACTACAACGTTTTCATGTTTGTTGCGTTACATGTCATCAGGCACGTTCTTACCTTCTTTTTGAGGGAAACTGTTAGTATTTACGTTTCAGAAAACCAGTTTACATGTCTTCCCAAAATAGCTAACATGCTATTGAGCATCCAATTCATTGCGCTTTCTCACTCAGTAACGTTAACGCATCCTGTGTTTATCTCATTGTGCTCTTCATTGTTGTCTCAGATGTGTTACAAAAATGTATATTATTAAGTGAGGCCTATACATATTTATGTACCGTAACGTAGGGCTAATAAGTGTCTTTTTTTGTTTTGCAGGTCTTCTCAAGTATAAAACCCGAGCTTCTTCTGTGTATCAGAACAGTCTATCTATCCTTATCAAATGGATAATGGGGACTGGGGGAATAGGGTATGTATGTGGGAAAATATTTAAATTATTGTTATCAAGTGCTTATTAGCTGCTGTTGTGTGCTGTGCAGGACTGCTATTTAAATTTATAGTTAATTACATTTACATAACTGTAATATGTGTTTGTAATATCTAGAACAAAAAGAAAAAAAATACGATTAATTATGTTGTCTGCCACTTTCAAAGCTCGAGCTCTTTAATGTCGGAGGATTCTGATTTGGATTCTCACTGTCAATTATTTTATTGTTTATCAGCTAAACAAAAAAGTTATTAAAGTGATTTCGATGATCTGTGTTGTTAACATTATAGATATGGTGTGGATTTCTCTATTTGTCGTACAATTAGAATGATTATTAAAACTGAGTGGTTATGGCTATTTTTCTTTAAGTCCTGTAGCTTGAAAACGTCTAACTGTAATTCTTAAGCGACCTCCATCATCACTGGCACAGACTTTCAGCCAGTTCTGACATGGCTTGAATTTCAAAAACTGATAAGATCAAAGATTTTCCCAAAACTGACATTCAAATGGGTTAATATTTCCATAGATAGGGGTATTTGTCTATCTCTTTGTATCTGACTCGCTGTAAGGTCTGAGTAACCTTAAAATTATAAGCTTTAAGGGAGTATTTAAACTTTAAAGCAAAATGTCAAGCCTTCCTTTTCTACTCCCGTTCAGCATCCTGTAAGCTGTCGGCAATTTGATACTTATTCCAACACATGAATTAAAAGAGTTGTTTCCTTCATTTTTTTTATTTTAGCCATTATTAGTAAGGCACAGAAATTCCGGGTCTCTAAAAAAAATTTAATGTAAAATGAAATTAGATTAGGTTAATCCAAATTTTTTTTATTAATGGTTTCAGCCCTCCAAAACAGTGACGTTTAATTAGCGCTTCTCCAGTGATAGATTAGCCACCAAAGAACCCATTAAGTGTTAATGATTTTCTGCTGTTGTCCATCTTTTGCAGTTGACTCACCCAGTCACCTTAAATGTTGGGGGTCACCTCTACACGACCTCTATCTCCACTCTTCAGCGTTACCCAGACTCCATGCTGGGCGCCATGTTCCGCGGCGACTTCCCCACCACACGGGACGCTCAGGGAAACTACTTCATCGACCGGGACGGGACGCTTTTCCGCTACATATTAAACTTCCTGCGTACATCTGAGCTCACTCTTCCTGTTGACTTCATGGAGATGGACCTTCTGCGTAAGGAAGCCGACTTCTATCAGATCGAGCCTTTAATCCAATGCCTCAATGACCCAAAGCCTCTGTATCCACTGGACACCTTTGAGCAGGTGGTGGAGTTGTCCAGCACTCGCAAGCTGTCTAAATACTCCAACCCAGTAGCGGTTATTATCACGCAACTAACCATAACCACCAAGGTCCACTCGCTACTGGAGGGAATATCCAACAACTTCACTAAGTGGAACAAACACATGATGGACACCAGAGACTGTCAGGTGTCCTTCACCTTTGGACCATGTGACCACCATCAAGAGGTGTCTCTAAGGGTCCACCTCATGGACTACATCACCAAACAGGGATTCACGATCCGGAACACACGGGTGCACCACATGAGCGAGCGTGCCAATGAGAACACAGTGGAGCACCACTGGACTTTCTGCCGGCTAGCATATAAAGTAGAAGATTGACCAATCGATGACCGTGCTACCAAATGTGGTTGCTGCTGTTTCCAATGCAATGTTTCAATATGTCGAAATTCCATTGTCAGTTCAGACCAAGCAAAAGAAAAGGGAATGAAATTTAAAGGATCACATCAATGCAATGCAGAATATTTCACAAAAGCATTAAAATAATATATACAAACGCAACTGCAATACAGATTCAGTTAATACTCAAGCATCTTTCAGAAATCTATTAACGCCTTTGCCAACAATCAGTTAAAGAAATAATGACCAGAAATTGTTTCAGGTATTCATTCATTCCATCAGATCAGAAGTCTGTCAAACATTGTGCACTATGTGCAACATCAAGATGTTAGCGTGCATGTATTTCTAACACATTTTGTAAGCATTAATTGTCCACATGCTGTAAATGGAAATAAATTAAATTTGTCCATCAGTTTCATTTAAGAACATCAATACGAGTCAGCTGTCTTATTTTGTTTTACACCGCAAATGATCCTGCTAAATAATAGAGGCAAAGGTAAATGTTTTAAATCTTTTTAAAATCCATTTAGATTTGCTGTTTACTGACTGCTACTTAAAAAAAAAAACCTTGCAATTGCTATTCTTTTTATTTTTTATTAGACAAGTAATAAAAGCAAAAAGGCCTCTAACACTAGCTTGCTCTATTCTTTTCTATTCTGTTTTCTTTTATTGTTATTAGCAGATAAAATCAGTAAAAAGGGTTAAACCATATTAAGGTACAATAATCAATACAAAATCGACTTGTTATAGGACTTGTGTATCATTGCTCTTTTGTTGATTTGTGTAAAAGCATGTGCTTAATGACAAAATAATAATAATCTTAAAAGAAAAGGTAAATTCTGACATCATGTCATCCTCAGGTTTCTCCAAACCTATGTCCACTGTTGGTTACCACCATTCTGAAGACCGTATTTTCATTTTTGGGTGAAATTTCCCTTAGTGTAAATCTAAATATTTTTATTATTAAAAAGTATTTATGTATTTTTTTTGTTTTTGTAGCATTGAGTGAGACCTATCAGTAAGTATAGTATTGTCCCTGCATGCAATAGGCTTGGTAGAGTCCTGGCAGCGGACCTATTAGAGCACACTATCAGTGACGTTCGCTCCGCCATGTTTTCCGGTTCCGTCAGAGCAGCGGTAACATGCGGGAAGACCAAGACGGTGCAAGATCAGTGTTGAAGGACAACTGTTCGGATGTTGTGTCCTAGCGATTAAAACCCCTTTTTCTAAAGTGCATGTTATTGCGCTGTACTTTAGAAGTGTCTTGCCGTTGACTGTCTTGAAAGAAAAAGATGTTTAGAAAAAGTCAGAACCTAAAATATATATTAAGCCTTGTACCTGGGAAAAGACGTTTTAGGACGTACAGATTTTTGCCCTTGTTCTTCTGTATCGGGGGTGTCATGGAGTGGATCATGATTAACGTGAGAATAGGGAAAGAAACCTTTTGTAAGTATGCTGCCAGGTCGAATCTTGTGCACACATGCACGCCCCTCTCTTTAAAGCGTTTCTGTGCATCATTCTGCGTTCTCTTTGCGCAGAGATTTACTTGTTCTTTAAAATGTGTATTATTAATCTTAATTGAGTAGGGTACAACGGTGCTTAATTTGCATTATGCTTAGATTATTTTAGAAGTGAAGGTTTTTTTTACAGTGAATGAGTATATGTAGGCCTATGTTAAGAATTCGTTGTAAACTATGTATTGGTTATGGTAATGGACAAGTGATTTTATTATTTTCTGGCTTCACAGATGATGTCTACAGAAGAAAACAATCAGAGAGGGAATACCAGCGCAAGATTGAGGAGGGTTTTGTGCTCTCGGACTCTAAAGCCAAATGAGATCATCAGAACACATTGGAAATAATCATGATAAAGAGACTGAAACCAAAAACCTTGCACGCTAACACACCTTAGATGGGGATATTATTGTGCATAGGCTGTGACGTTATAATGAGGACATATGAGGTGCAGGATGCTGCCAGTGTTTCTTTCTGTAAGGAGGATTGCATCTTTTGTATTGTTTAAATGATAAAGATTTATGCAATATAAATGATCTGTCTGTTCTGTGATTCTGAATAATACACGTTGGAAGCCTGCAGAATCAAATTTTGTTATAATGAGAAACCTCACAATTAAAATCACATTGAGAAATGTTGTTATTTATGAGAGCTTTTATACATTTCTTTCAGTTATTGCTCATTATTAAAGTAACAAACAATTTTAGCATGAGTTTATATCATTAAAGTGAAAATCAAATCATTACAGAATATTGTTATAATGACTTAGAAGGAGAAACTTTCATAGTTCCAAAATCGTATGCTAAGGTATTATAAGAATATATTTATTCTTTACTTAATTTTTTTTTTTACTTTACCCAGCTTTAGTGAAAACAGATGGTCTATTATATAAGTTTATGAAGATAAGGTCCAGTAAATATGTCGATCCAAAATGAATTTATTTACCAGCATTGGATATCGGTAACAGTAACCACTGAATATATTTTCCCTATTTTAAGTTCACAGATATTACTACAGTTTTTACTTGCAAAAACATTAACAAAATGATTAAATTGTTAATCAAGAAAAAGTTGTTATTGTCTGAATAAGCTTCTAACAAATGATCTAAAATGCTTGATGCACTCAAAAGTCAAGATTCTTTGTTAAGCTGTTAAATCTTTGTTAATGTGCTGTCTAACATCTTAACAGTGGTTGCCAGTTGGACGATGGCTTTAGGAACATTTTCTTCTTCTCAGCGGATCACTTGTAGTGTCCAATTGGTAGAGCTCTCAGACAGATGAAGCTGTTGGGATGCTGGGCCAGCGTTATCGGGTTTCCGTCCAGCCGAACCTCCTGCATGTTGTACCTGATGTAGTGAGTGTTATTTCCTTTGCAGAATGTGTCATCCGTCAGTGACGTTATGTTGTTGTTCTGAAAATGATTTTAAAGGAATTTATACACCAAATACTACAGTCTATTAATAGGCATTGAGATTACAATAGTGGTGACCGTACATGCAGATGAACCACGTGGAGGCTTTCCGGCAGCATAGGGATGGCCTCCAGCCCGTTGTCTCCAAGGTACAGGTATGATAGCTTGGTGAGTTTCTAATGCAAAAGATAGAAGCCACTTATGAGTAACATAGCAATGTATGTCTTCAGAATCTTATTCATTTTTACCTTGAAAAGGTTTGCTTTTATCCCCTTTGTTTTCAGTAGATTGTGGTTGACATCGAGAGACAGAAGCTTAGCCGGGAGCATTGGCAGTTTGACCAGTTTATTCTCTGCTAATGTTAGTTCCTCAAGCTGATCGAGTTTTGAAAAGGCTCCATCTTCTATTTCAGAGATCAGATTGCCAGTCAGGTCAATTCTTCTCAGTGTGGCTGAAAAACAACATGGATGTATTTACTGATTTGGACCTCCACACTAGGCTTCAACTGAATACATTTTTTATTAACGTTCTGTCATCATTTACTTACTCTAATGTCATTTCAGACCTGTTTGACCTTATTTCTTTTGTGGAACGTTTTTTTTTGTCCTTTCACTCATATAAATAAATGTTCCAAAAGGTTTTTTTTGGAGAAATGTCACAGAAGAACTGATTTGTTCTGAAGAGGAGCATTTCAAGAGTTCACGCTTTCCTCATTTGTGGTTTTAACGGGTTTGGCATGCTGTCAGGGGAGCGAGCCCGGGAGAACCGCGAACCCTAGTGGTATGAACCCTAGTGTGGGCAAGGGTTCGAAGCTCGGCTCGGTCCCAGACTGCTCCCCCTGGAAGCGTGAGTTAAAAAATAAGCGGAGAAGGGGAAGAGGAGGGATGCTTAAAGCGAGATGTTGGGGTTTTTATTGTAAATGGGGGCAGAATCTATTGGGCGAGAGTGATTGGGAATAATTAGCTGATGAGCTACCAGCTGTGTTTGATTAATTCGTATCGCGTTCCTATCAAAATGCGTTATTTGCAAAACGTTCACTCAGTAAACAGTTTTTAAAATAACCATTTTTTTCTTGGTGTGGAGAACATTGTTTCAATATCAAGAGAAGCTCTTGTGTATTGGAAAGATTCTGTGGATGTTAAAGTTCATGGGATCATAGATGCTAGTAAAGAAGCTTAATTTTTTTTTAAGCTCAGTGTACAATGAAAGTCAAATGGGGTCTGAATGTCTAAAGATTTTAGTTTTTTCCAGTATCAAGAACCATTTGCGTACTGAAAAGATTTCATGGGTGTTAAAGATCTTTCATGGAATCATAGATGCCTGAGGAGAACCAGTTTTAAGAGTTTGCAATAAAGGTCAAAATAGGGTCCAAATGTTTACAAAAAGAAAGTCACAGGGGTTTAGAATGACATGAGGGTGAGTAAACAATATCCGATTTTTTTATTTTTGGGTGAACTGTCCCTTTAAATGTACAAATCCGCTCGGGGGTTGCTTCCCCTTCTATACCAGTGACTCTAAGGGACCTAAAATCACTTTCTCAGTTCTCTTTTAGAGCCATTAAAGGTCGCAAGGAAAATTTCCCTTAGTTGCTTTGATTACATTGACCCGGTTCCAGTTATTACACATTGTGTCATTGGTGGCCACACCTAAAAACTTTTCCCTCACCAATATCGGCAAAGTCTCTGTTGGTAATTTTAGTGATTTTGTTGAAGCGTGCATAGAGGAAAGCGGTTTCCTTTGGCAGATGTGGAACTGTTGTCATGTCAGGAGAGACCTCTTCGCAGTACACCGATCCAGTTAGACACACACACATCAGGCATGTGGGAAGTTCTGAAAAAAATGATAAATAGGCTTCAGTATTGTTTTGCATCAAATGATAGCATAATTGAAGCAATGAACAATTACCCTTGTCATCTTTATGGTCTGCTCCTGGACCTTCATCTGTGTCAACTGGACTATCGTAGTCTGTGTTAAGAATTACTTTTTTCTAGTAAAGCGGATGAAAAGAAAACCATGTTATTTTGTTTCCTCAACTAGTTCACAAGCTAGTTTGCAATTTTTTTCAATGAGCTCAAATAAGCCCAGATAACTTGCTGATGGTGCTGTTGGATATAATCCCATTATGGATTTAACAGGTTTTCCATTGCATGCCTTCCTTGGAACAGATGTATGATATCTGGCATTTTTATTATACAAATATGTAAATTCGTTTTAGCCATCAAAACCATTAATATGTTTAGCAAATTTCACAATGTATGCAAATAAGCATCATCAGCATTAAATTGCCATACCTTTGGTTTCTTGGCTTCCATTCTTCTGCTTACTGAGATTAATTCTTCATCATCTACTACTTTCAGTATTCCTTTTTGTTTAGGCACCACTTTACTGGTTCTTGACGGTTCACAAAATATCCAGGGCACGGTCACAAAAAACAGTAAAATCCTCAGATCCATCATCATGTGAGGAGAAATGGATGTTGTGGTGTGTGAAGAAGAGAGGAGAAGCGCAGTGTGTCACAGCCTCAGAGTAAAACGAGACTTTTAAAGAGAGTCTCTGCAGTGACTGCCTGTGAACCATTAAAAAACACTTCATGAAACTGGCCTTAACCCACTCCGTGCTGTGTCTCAACCGCACTCGCCTCATTCCCGCCAAAATAAATATGTTTTGAAATTATGGAGTAAAGTGGATACAACATTGGAAACGATACATTAGTGAATAAGCATAATCTGACAGTAATAACGTGTATTTCATCATTTTCTGATATAATGAGACATTTTCAGGGAACTGTGTGATTCGGAAAATGCTGGGGGGAATGAACAGTGCTGGCCATGGAAATAAAGGACAGAATTCAACAGGAAATTGTTATTAGTTCAGGAATCTTGGACCGCGTGTTTGAATACGGTGAACTTTTAAAATGTGCAAACTTAAAATCCATCGCAATGTGATGTCGAAAAAGCTTTATTGTTAGAAATGCAGCTGGGTTTGTTTGAGAGGTATCAGGGGATGAATTGAGAGAAGCGGGAGAAAAATGTCTGTCCCTCTGGTTTTGATTAAGCCAAAGTGAATCTTTTAGATTTGGGCAAGAGAAATTATATCTGTGAACCGGACGTGTATGAGAAAGTGCAGTGAAAGATTCAGCTGACATGCCGTAACATCACCTTTCTTCTAAGAAGAAAGATCTGATGGCAATAACAGAGACCTGCCGGTTTTCGGGCATCGCTAGAGTACTACTTGTTATTCCGTCTTATTTTATCTAAGGCATTTGATAACCTGGGAACTGAATTAAGCAGGTGTTCAAACAAATGCATGCCAGGACTTCCCAAAAGCACTTCCTCGACCTCCCTCTGGGTGCCGTTACTTAACATGATGGGACACAGGATAAAATGAAAGCAGAAGAGACAGAAAGAGCCTAGACAGACTAGACAGTTTAACATGCAGATAAAGAAAACGATGGCCAAAATTAATACTGTATAGGTAAAGCATCTTTGTGGTAAAGTCCGGATATTATTCTGCACGGTTTGCCTGCAGCTCTACCATTTGATACATTACAGAGCAATGTATTGAATAAAATATTAGTTAATTATCGAAGAAAAAACTTAATAGCCATAATATTAACTTTTGCAAATGTTGTGATACTGTGATGCTCAGATATGCTATGGAAAACGCTGTATTATAGAGCTTCGTTCCTAAAACAATATAATGAACCACATTATATTTCATATTTAAAATTAGTTCCTAAACACCTGATTGTCAATTGCACCCATGTTTCATTTCTTTAACTGATGTTTATTTTTTAATTTTTTGTTTTTGCCGTTTTAGTACTTATAGTAATGTATTTCAATTCAATTATTTGTTTTATTTTAACATTTTAGTTTTTATTTAAATTATATTTCAAATTATAATCGTTATAGTTTTAGTTAATAATAATATGATTGTAATATTTAATTTTTGGAATGGTATTTGCTTTTGAGTTTTTAATTTGACCCTAAGGTAATTCGTAAAATATTCCTGATTTATGTAGCTATGAAAAAATATGTAGATGCAAAGCTTTTGATGTTTAAAGAATTATTTCCTTTTATATATTTTTTAAATTCAAAAACAAATTGCTACTTTCGTTTTGTCAAAGCAGCTAAATAGAACATATATAAATGAGTTTTTTTTTTATCATGTCAGAATATGTTCCACACTCTGTTCCTTCTTTAATGTTTTAAACAAGTGCAAAATTTATCTTACTTTTCCATTACGTCGAACCGTTTTAATCAATACGATCATCTGGTAGTTTCTTCCTGTTGGCTGATGCTGATCTGGTGAGGTGGCACTTTTAGGCCTCACCGGTGAGGGCTTGTAGAGAATACAAGTGGATCCATCCTCACCGATCCGATAGGACACCTCGTAAGGGTCCACCCACAGTGTCAGCTCTACTGGAAGTGATGAGAAAAGCTGCTCTGGTGTAAATCCAACGGCAGAGGCTGCTTTTTCAATAAGCGGGTCCATTTTATGGTTGATCCGTAAACATCTGTAGCCAGAGCCTCTGCAGGGAACTTGAGGAAACCAACGGTGCTGATAGTGATCTGAGGAGAAAAATGCATTCAATAGCTTCATTTTAAAACATTTTTATTCATACAAAAATGAAAGAATTTCATCAGTGTTAAAAAAAAACTATTTTGAAAATACAAATAAAATAGGTTGTAGGTCTATAACTGTAGGCTAATGATGATATCAAGATGTTAAATAAAGAAAATCAGCATTTCTAAAAGAAAATGATCAGTTGAAATGAATGAGTGTCATTTTATGAGGAATTAATTAAATTATTAAAGAAGGGTCAGGCCAGCCCAGACTATTAGCCTATCTCATCTCACCCAGCAGAGCATCAGTGAGTGAAGATCTGCAGCTGATCTCCAGTCAGAGAGTTGCTGCTGCTCAGTAAACTGCTGATAAAACCTCTGCTTTCATCATGTTCTCAGAGGCCATGTACTTCACCAGAGAGATAAGTTGTATGCTGTACATATACAGATAAAGTGAGAAAGGCTACATGAAATTCCACTACTGAAGGCAATTATTTGTTCTAAGGATGTTGTATAACGTACCTGCAATTTGTTTTTCAAGAGCACAAAACAGTTTTCAATAACAAACCGACAAAAATAGACTTTCTGCAACTAGAATATTAGCTACATTAACTCTTTGCAGAGCAGATGAATGAGACTTCTGAGCCAATGACTGCATAGAGGAGAAGCAGCGCCATCGCCTGACAAATCAGCAGTCACGTGTGCAGACTATATGCGTTTTAATGTTTTAATTATAGTAGCGGGTTATAATTATAAATTGACACAGATTTTTTTTACCTACTAAAACTAGGCTTATTTTAGGTGCAGAACGCGTTTTTTTCTGTATAGTAGACTTAACGATGGTCAAGTTTTTATGTTCCGTTATAATTTATTTGTGAAAATCTTTGGAATGTACTTAAAATGTGATTAAATTGAACTAGTAGCACATTTATTGGTTTTTGAACGCATGATCAAATTAGACAAAATATTTAATTTTTAAAATATTTTATTTAACAAATTCTTGTGAATAACGTGTGTGAATAACATGCAGAACCTGCGTTTTCAGAGGTATTCTGGGTGTCTGGGTCTGCTGACAAAGGCTAAGATTTTAGTTATCACCTCATTGATTTGTCAACTTCACTTTTGTATGAAAGTGGAGTTCACTGATCATTGCACATGTATAGTTAATCTGAAACTGCATATTTTATAGGGAATAAACAACATTTGTTTATTTATTCCTGTGCATATGTCTTATTAATCAGTAATTCGCTGGAATTGACAGGCCTTTGTACGTATTGATTTATGTTCTCTAAGTAGCCACAGTCGCTTATGCAACCACAGTAAAGCAACAATGATGTTGTCATAATGGGCTGAGTAAAAGCAGTGCCCTATACTAGAAAAACCTGAAAGATGAATAAAGAGCAATAAACATTATGCACGACACAATTCTGTTAACTTTGCACACTGTATTGTTGCATGCTACTGCAGGGCAGGGAAAGCCCCACACTCCATACGCTGGATCGCTCCTCCCTATATCCACGAATAACCAAGCAGAAAAAGGGAGTGTCTTTGAGCTTTCCGTGCATAACCGCGGAAGGAAAAGAAAGAGAGCCAGAGAGCTGTGTTATTGAAGTGAAACCGAACACATTTCAAATGAGGTAAGGAGGTTTCCTTTATTAAGTATATTAAGCTTTGTATGTAGTGCTACACTTTGTACAATGTTCTCTGTGCCGGGTTCTAGTTTTATAGACAAGTTCTTTAGAAAAATGTGTGAGAACAAACCTGTTGCAGACTGTTTGTAACCCTCTTACCCCGCAGACTGTGTTTCAACATGTCCCTGCCAATAACAGCACAGGCTAACTTCACAATAGGTCACACTGAAGCAGACACGTCCTGATCCCTGACACAGACACAGTCTATCATTAGGTGTCAACTGTCACTTTCTGACAAAATTGCTGTGATCAGGACATGATTAAGTTTGTTAATCAGGCTTTCAATGGTACATATAGGTTTTGGGGTCTTCAAAATTTGTTCTTCAAGCCTGATGAATTGTTACTGTTCTTGTGTGTGTTTTAGGATTGGAATGGGACACTTAAGTTAATAATTGACAGAGAAAAATCCTCTAAATATCTTTTTATTAAGCAAAGTATTAAAAAGGGAACAATGCCACAAACCACAATCGCATGATGTTTTAATCTTACTCATCAGTTTCCAGATCATATTTCTCCAAACACCGAGTACAGTCAAATTAGTTTAATTTACAGTTGCATGATTTAATTCAGGCCTTTTTACTGTTGTTAACATTTGAACCCTGTTTTTTATTTTCCATTGAATCATGGCATTTTAACCCCAGATGTGTTTTTTTTTGGCTCTTCACGTGCAGGATGTCTGACAGACTGTTCCTCCTCACTCTCTCTATTCTTTCTGGCCTGCTGAGCTGCTATGGCTTCAGAATTTGTGCCTTTAATGTTAAGAGTTTTGGTGACTCAAAATCAGCAAATGCCAACATCATGAATTCTATATCACAGGTAGGAGGAGTAACATTACAATGCTTTATACTTATTTATGGTGTATAAAAACATGTCTCAAAATGTCCTGCTTTGTTCTTTTTTACAGATTGTATCTCGCTGTGACATATGTCTGCTCCAGGAGGTCAGAGATCAGAAAAATAAAGCCATCCCGCGCCTGCTTGATAAACTCAACAGGTAGACAATATGCAAATATAGAAAAAAAAATTAAGATATAAACAAATGTACAGTACATAAAAGATGTTTTTTTTTTCCAGACTTAATGATAATGATTATGTCTATGTGGCAAGTGAACGTCTCGGGAGGACACCAACATATCAGGAGCAATACGTTTTTTTTTATAGGTATGTCTTCAGCACGTCTGTACATGATGACAGTACTATCTTTTGATAGTGGATATTTAATTGTGATGCTTATTTCTCTTTTGCATTTAATCTGCCTACATTTAAATGCTCAGTAATTTTCTTTAAGACACTAAGAATTTAAGTGGACTACTTATATTCTTCAGCAAACATTTATTTTTATACTGTACATTATAAAGTTGTGATGCCTAAATTTACATATTGCATTTAAAATGATTGGTTTTAGTTCTTTGCGTTTTATTTATTTAGACAAAATAGTGTTGAATTTTAATGTCAGCCATTTATCAGTTAGAAAATAATTATATATTATTGCTGTATCCCTATTAAAGGCATGGTATGAATAATATTCAATATCGCTATGATGTATGTCTTGCATTATTTTGATTAATACTAATATTAGGATTTTAAAAATTCCACGTCTTGCAAGACAATTGCCCTTCTTTCTTTTTATTTTTTCTCAAACAGAAAAAGCAAAGCGAAGCTGATAAATAAGTATCAGTATCCAGATACACAAAAAGGGGATGAAGATGCTTTCTCCAGAGAGCCTTTTGTTGTACATTTCCAAGCCCCCCAAACAGGTAAAAATACACAAGGAATACTTTGGGGCTGAATTTGTGTGAAGACAAATCATCATAAGCTGAAGCTTGATTTTGGTTACGTGATCTCATGTTAACAGTGGCCAAGGATTTCGTATTGATCCCACAGCACACCACTCCCTCAAACGCCACCAAAGAGATCGATGAACTCTATGATGTCTTTGTGGACATTACAACACGCTGGAAAATTGAGGTATAACGATGGATTTCTTATTTTATGTAGAGTATAATATCTTGAAATCAAATAATGAATTTGGCTTTTTTATCATCAGAATGTGATGTTCCTTGGGGACTTCAATGCAGCTTGTGGTTATGTAGCTAAAAAGAACCGTAAGAATGTCAGACTTTTCTCCGACCCGTCTTTCATCTGGCTGATTCAGGATAATGTGGACACCACAGTAAAAGAGTCAACTGACTGTGCGTATGACCGGTAGGCTAATAAAAAAAACTAAATCGGCATAATAAAATAAGGCTGTTCATGATTTGCATATGGCCAATCTTTTATGCTTGTTTAATATTTTACCATAGTTTTTATGGTTAATCCTCAGAATTGTTGTGCACGGAGAGCCGTTTCTCAGAACAGTCGAAGCGCTTTCAGCACAGCCGTTCAATTTTCCCAAGGAATTCCACCTTACAGAGGCACAGGTAAACAAACTCGACATTGTGTTTTTTTATTTCGCACATTTAATGTCATTTAAACTACAGATTGTCTGTTACAGGCTTTAGAAGTGAGCGATCACTACCCCATTGAGGTGCTACTCAAAACTCAGACGTTTAGGTTCTCCTCAAGAAACGGCAAAGCTTCGTGTCTTCTGCCTACAACATTTATTCTGATCATTTTACTACTACTGCAGATGATCATATGAACACAAACGGAAGTGGATTATTAATCTCATCTGGATGAAGTGGGGATTTTACTTTGCTGTTACACAGCTGTTACGCACTTCAGCTCATCGAGACTTGTTAAAATTGATCTTTTTTTATTGTATGATTTTACTTGATTCATTAATATGAATAAAATGTGTTTCTGTAAATCACTGAGAAATTATATTTTACTGTGGGATCATTCTTGAATATAAAGTACATAGAACAATTCACTGAAAACTATGCAGATTTGAGAAAAAATTACATATATAAGCAACGTTATGTATCAGTGGTCCCTTAAAAGGGCCTAGCACTGCACAGCTAGGCTCATACACAACCAAAGACTTACTGTCTGCAGCTTTTGCACACCACACAGGTACATATAACCTGTCTAGTCGGCTTAATAAGCTGCAGTTAAAGAGTTACAGACCACACAAATGCTCACCCATCAGCTCCGGCACAGGATAACATGGAATGGGTGCAGGCGCACACGGATGTGGAAACTCTTTACTGCAGGTCTTCGTGTACTTAATATGAATAGAATGCGTTTCTGTAAATCGCTTATCCTTGTACTAAATTGTCTTTTACTGTGGGAACATTTGTGAATATGAAATACATAAAATATAATCCACTGAAAACCACACAGTGGCAATCCACTACTTTGGTTAATTTTCATTACCGAAAAATTTAAGTACATTTTTAAAAATACTCAGCCAAAAATCTTCTTAAAGATGCACATCAAGAGTGTAATTAGCGGAGTCATGCCATGTGGCAAAACAGGAAAGCATGCTGCAGTATGTTATGGTCTGATAAAACTGAAGTTGAGCTTTGCCCTTGAGGCTAAAGCAAAATGCCATCAGGGGAAGCTTAAAAATGCAAAACAAAACCATGAGATCCATTTAGAAGGAAATGTTTTCGTTTTTTTTAGACTGATACCTCTAGAAAAGGTTACGCGACCAAATTAAAGTTCAAGAAGCAAAAGACTGTAAATCAAAGAATGGACTTTATTTGTGATCAATAGAGCCTTGGTTCACACGGATGAATAAGTGTGAGCGCTTAGTTGGCGTGCAGGGCCTTCCAGTGGCTCAGGGGTCCACGGCTGGGCATGTACTTCACCCCACAACCATCAGGGACCACTCGCTTCTCTGCCAGCATGTCATCAAAGTCACAGGCATTGAACTTTGTGAATCCATACTTCTTGGAAATGTGGATCTAAAAAGATTGCAGACAAGTCAAACAAACCACTTTCACATAAATCTTAACTAGACACCGTTTTTAACTTCATGTTACGTACCTTCTGACGGCCAGGGAACTTGAACTTGGCTCTCCTCAGAGCCTCAATCACATGTTCCTTGTTCTGGGCCTTTGTGCGCACGGACATGATCACCTGGCCAATGTGCACACGAGCCACTGTGCCCTGAGGTTTACCAAAAGCACCACGCATACCAGTCTGGAGCCTGAAGGAGGTGAACAAAGACTTCACTTACTAAACTCGTTAAACAGAAGATTTGGAGAAAAACAAAAAAAAACAAAGCTGTCATGTCTCAATGGTCCCTTAAAGGGCCTAGCACTGCACAGGTAGGCTCATACACAACCAAAGACTTACTGTCTGCAGCTTTTGCACACCACACAAGTACATATAACCTGTTTAGTCGGCTTAATAAGCTGCAGTTAAGAGTCACAGACCACACAAACGCTCACCTATCAGCTCCGGCACAGGACAACATTTTGTTGATACGGATAACATGGAATGGGTGCAGGCGCACACGGATGTGGAAACCATCTTTACCGCAGGTCTTCACCATGTACTTGTTGGCGCAGATACGGGCAGCCTCAAGAGCTAAAACATACATTCACAGATTAGGAGGAGGAAAAGACAAAAAAATAAAAAACTACATGGAAGTCATTTGATGTAGAATGCTCAAGTAAAAGATATGAACAGAACTGTATGAAGAAGCCTCACCTTCACTGGACAGCTGCTCATATTCATCAGATACCATGTGAGCACACAGGGGGAACTCATCAACCTTAGCCTTCTTCCTGCCCAAGTCGAAGATCCTGATCTTGGGATCTGAATTTGGAAGAGGGATATGCTCAAAAACAATTCTTGAATTATGTGGTTACAGACCACACATTCAACATACCCACACCAATTCTAGTTGTTTAAATGTGCTTAAAATCAACACGTAATAAAAACGTTTTTTACTGACTTTTGAAGCATTAAATAAATTCCAGGTTGTCTAAAACAATTGGGATTGTCAACACTATAATAAAAACACTAGATAGGAGTTTTCCTCCATAACTTACCAGGAACACCTCGACAGAAACGGGACTTGGGGTAAGGCTTGTTCTTACAGTATCTGTAGCTGCAAGAGACCACTGACAATTAGCAAGACTCAATCATCATCAAAGTTATTACAAGAGAAAAACCGGATGTACACAAATCTGAACCCCTTAGATGTCTGCTATAGAGATTAAAATGAGCCCACAATTACAATCGCTGCTAAAAAGCTAAATTAAACGTCTATCAACATTAAGTGTTCGATCGGGCGCTAATTTGTGGATTTGGCATTTTTCAAATGGTAATTTTTTTTTCACGATGCATTTTAATAGAAGCCAAAATTCTCCCGAGTGGACATTCGGGTTGAACACAGCAAGCAGCTTGAGCTAGGGGCTGTCAGTGCTGTACGAGGCCGGTGCGCTGCACATGGTTAGCGGGCCCTGCCATTTTCACCACGGCCAGATCGTAAAACACCAAATTCCTAACTTACCAACGGGCTGGACGGCGGCCCATGGTTGCAATCTGTAATGTACACAATAACAACGACTTTAAAAGAAGAAAACGTGTATTGATAAGTGCACAAATTAAGAATTTTTCGACAAATCTGAAGAGAGCGACGAAGCGCGCTCTTACCACGCACTCACCTAATGGAGGAAAGGAAGAACACTGAATTTCCGCTGCGTCATAATGCGCCGAGAGAAACTTCTTCCGGTTACATATTTGCGCTATATTTATGCTATAATTAAAAACTAATTGTATACTCTATTTCGCAGAATCTGGTGTTATCAATAGAGTAAATCATATTAGTAAACGCGTGTAGGCTATCACACAAATGATTTTCAGCGCTCAAACTCGAACGTGGACTCTGTAGTTCTGCGCTCTTCTTGCTGTTGGTATTTGTAGTCCTTTTTGGGTGTTACCGTTAGCATTGCTAAACTGTTCACACATAGTGGCGCAGCACACGAGCCCCGAAGAAGATTATCTTATACCAACATGAATAATACGTTAATGAAAACAAACATATAAATGTTTGTCAGCGATAAAAAGTGTATCTTTGTAAAGTTCCTGTGTGTGTGAAGGCAAGAAAAATGCGTTTCCACCCGAAAGAGTATAAAAACACCAAAACAATTCAAGTACCAAAGGAACACTGACATTACTACGTTAGTAGCGAACTGTTAGTAAAGTATGCTACTTGTTTAAAGAAACGTAATTTAGTGCTTTATCGTGTAGAAAATACACTACGCTTGAGGTTTCCATTATTTTACGAGGTCAGTGAACGTTAGCATGTAAAGTCATGCAGATAACAAAAATAAACCAGTGAAATCATCGTTTTGGTTAAAAATATAACGTGTAAATGTGTGATTGTTCCCTCTTTAGACAATCTTGGATCGGCTTGAAGCTGTCTGTTTGAAAACACAAGAGGGCGACAAAGACCTTCAAAAGCATCCACGGGTTCATCGTCCCACATTGTCTCGAGGGAGCGCTGTTGCTTTGTCCTTCTCCAGCTCGGATGTGGTAATGAAATCCCTCCTGCACACTCTTAATTTTTTAGAGAGGAATGACCTCATATCTCTGAACTGTGGATAATGAGGACCAAATGCTCGGGTGGTCATTGGAACCCATAAAATCACAAATGTTTGTTCAGATTCGGTGTAAAAATGACTCGATATTACAAAAATCCAGTTTTGGTTCTAACATTTGATAGAAATGTAGAACAACAGTTCAGATGTAGACCACTAAAGCAGCCCTAATGTAAGAATGTCGAAGAGAGAGATTTCATTCAGGCCAAAAATCCTTTATAATCAAAGGAAACATCCACTCTATCCGAAGCTGAGGCCAAGGCTCTGTAAACAATCTGAAATATTCCTCTTGTGTCGCTCTTGTGTTCTTCAGCTAACTGGGGCAAGCAGACATTCTTACCTTAGATGGGGCTGTGCACAGGTCAAGCCAAGTCGAATCTACCTCCTCATTCATTTGATCTCAGACCTGCTGCGGAGTCAATCTAGAATGGTCAACTCCCTCAGCAACAAATACTGGAGATATAGTACGAAATAATTTATGTCTATAAGGTTTATAATAAGGCTTTGGTAATAATATTAAAGAAATAAAAAATAACAGTTTTGAGCAGTTTTCCATTTGTCAGATTCCCTCCTGACATACATAGTAATTAATTTATTGATGCTTGAACTGCATGTCACAAACAATTCTAGGAGGTTTTCCATTGATGGGAGTTTACTTGATGAACCAGACAACCGTTGCGTTCTTATGTTAGAAACATTCATTTTTAGAGTACATGGCAATTTCTAAAGTCACATTTGAGGTTTGACTGTGTATTTAAAGTTGTAGAAGAAAACATGACAGTCTTTTCAAGTAGCCTAAGTTCACCACAGATATGTTTTTGCTCATAAATCATAAACCGCTATTCTAAAAACCCATCTGAAATCTGAAAAGGTAATCCATGGTGAATTCCACACTGGCTTCAAACTGAGGTCATGACAGAACAGCCCTTTCATGGGACCATGATGCAAATATGCAACGTAACCACTGCAGTATTTCTTTAGTATCTGTTCTGATTTCATTAATTGTTTAAACCATATTTGGTTTACAGTTACACAAAACATGACAGCATGATCCAAGTGTTTTTGCATCTTTAAAATGTTTTTTTTGTCATTGCCCTTTTGGTTTTCGTCATTTGCATATAGCATAAATTACATATAGTGAGGTGTGTGTTATGGTGATGGAAGGATCACACTTTATAAAGGGTCTTGTTTCCTTTCATCGAACCACAAACTAGGTGTGGGGCTTCAGTTACCACACCCAAAGCGCATCAGTTCACACATCAGTGCAGAAGAGTTGCATACTCATATAATGCACAGCATCAGTTTCTGCTCGCATGCATGTCATTTTGTCTTGGCCTTGTACAGGTCCTGCGCAGTTTGCATATGCAGGCTGTGCTTGTGTACATGTATGTCTGTGTGTGTGTGTGTGTGTGTGTGTGTGTTTTTAATGCATGTGTGTGCTGTCCGGAGTAAAACGTGGAGTAATTTAAGTACGCAAAAATGTGAGGAGAAAAAGAAAATGAGAAAGGGTGTGTATCATGAATCATCATGTTAAAGAGGAATTAAAACTTGAGGAAAGGGAGAACTATATGGTATCAAAGGGGCTGGGTTGGATATTGCTCACTACATCCTTTTTTAAAACAACAGATTAATCAGTTTAGTGTGTTTTTTAAATGAACATAGTCTCCTAGATGTTTAAACTGACCATGTTGGTGTTTTGCTAGCTAAAAGGTGGCGTTAAAACAAACCAAGTGATTTTTTCCCAGAAGGACTATTAAATATCATTATTTGTGTTTATTTGAAGATATAATTAATCATTTGATGATGTCTTGGGTAATTTTCCATTCAGCTGTGTGGAAAACACAGCCATAGTCTAATTCCTGCAGGACTTGTGTGGTTAATGTAACGAGCCCCCCAATGACAGATTCAAGCAAGTGGTTATTTTTCTTCCGCAGTCCAAAAAAAAAAAAGAAGTTGGAAGACACATGTCGTTTTGTTGATGTTGTGCTGGTTGAAATAGTCACTGTCTTGGACTTGGTGTAAATGTAACATCAAGTGTTTATTTAGTGACGCTGTTTCAGATATCCTATTCACTGACTGCCTTTATTGAATTTATTAAACAGTGGAGTTACTGCAATAAGTCATTTTCAGCTCATAGTCTTAACACAGTCTAACATCGTCAGTGACCCCGATGAGGTAATCCACTTCATCTAAAATAAAACATTATTATTATTAAATATTATATTAAAATGAGGGCTGTAAATTATTTAGACCTTTTAATCTAATAAATCACATGATGTGCGGCGATTTAAGAAATCAAATAATCACAAATTAAATTTGGCTGTGAAAATACCCTCAAAAGATAATAAGTAGACATTACAAAACATTTTTAGATTCAACATAAAATAATGATATTTCATTTGCTTTAACAGCCTTACATAAACTATTGAACATAAAAAAAACATATGTTGAAAAATATTTCGTTTTTTTTGGTTATACAATGAAAGTTATTGATAACCAGCAATGCAACTGAAATGTTCCCTGTGATGGTCCATGTGAAATGCGTGAAATTCATCTGTTATTTAACGAAGCTATGAGAAAACTTTTTGTATGCAAAGAAAACAATAATTATGACTTGTCACATGGACTGTTTTTTCTGATGTACTACTTATGTTTCTGGGTCTGGGAAGATTTCAGTTGTGTTGCTGTCTATGCAGGATCAGAAAGTTCATGGATTTCATCAAAAATATCTTAATTTGTGTTCTGACATTGAATGAAGGTCTTACGGGTTTGGAATGACACGAGGGTGAGTTATTAATGACAGAATTTTCATTTTCGATTCGTTAATGTTATTCATTTATTCAAATGGCTGATTCATTAAAATCATGAACCGGAGGTGTGGAAGTTGGAGGGACATGGACAAGGATGTCGTTTTAAATGTTTTTAAAAAATACATTTTTATTGCAAGTGTAAAATAATGTCTTGCTCACGCCCAAGCCATCAAACTGACGTCTTTAGAGAAGACTCATAATTTTAGAGGGGAACTTTTTCAGATTTGGATTAAAGAATATAAAGACAAATTTTTATTATTATTAAATTGTATTATTGTATTATTGTAAATTATTGTAAATTGTATTATTAAAATACAATTTAAGTTCTTAAACATAATACGTACACATTTATAATATAAAGACTGTAAATGTAGGCTATAAATAGCTTCATTTGATCTAAACCGCCTTGTTACTACAAGCACTCACAAATCAGGCAACCAACTCAACCTCATTTATATACGTAATTGCGCTGCAGACAACACCCTGGTTTAAACCCCATCTCTGACCACTTCTTCTTTACATGTAACCTATATCTTACTTCCAGTACACCTCCAACACCTCTACCCGTTACCTTTAGACATAACCTACGCTCCCTCTCATCCTCCCATCTTTCTTCTGTAGTGTCCTCCGCTCTTCCTTCTACAAACCTCTTCTCATCTCTGGACGTTAACACAGCTACCGACACCCTATGCTCTACCTTAACCTCCTGCCTTGACGATATATGTCCTCTCTCGTCTAGGCCTGCACGGGCCACTTTCATCCTTCTCCGCGCAAGTCCATACTGCCAAATCCACATACTTCCACACCAAGATCAACAATGCTCCAGACACACGTAACCTCTTCAAAACATTTAACTCTCTCCTCTGCCCACCAACACCACCTCCCACCACTTCTATAACTGCTGATCAAGTTCTGCCAGAAATCTTGGAGTTATCTTCGATGACCGCCTCTCCTTCAAAGACCATATTGCTCAAACTGCCCGATCTTGCAGGTTCGATCCCTACACAACATTAGAAAGATCAGGCTCTTTCTTACAGAGCAAGCCACACAACTCCTGATCCAGGCCCTGGTCATCTCCATGCTGGACTACTGCAATGCTCTTCTTGCCGGTCTTCCCTCGTGCACTATCAAACCTCTACAAATGATCCAGAATGCAGCAGCACGATTGTTCTTCAACGAGCCCAAAAGGGCCCATGTCACACCTCTCTTCATCTCCCTGCACTGGCTCCTAATTGCAGCGTGCATCAAATTCAAGGCACTGACACTTGCATACGGAAAATGAGCACTTCCTAAGATGTTTTTTTAGATTCAAGACGTCTTATTTTTTCTATTTCCTTAGAAATATATTTTGTGATGGCACTGAGAAACTTGATGAGCTGGCATACTGCACCATAGCATCACCTTAAACAGGAAGTGAAAATATATCCGTTGCTATGGAGATGACCACTAGTTTATAAATAACAAAAGCCAGAAAAGCCTGCAGCTAGAGTATGACACATCATAACTTTCCCGTCTGCAGTTCAGCAGAAATCAGCAAAGACAGAATTCCCTACATTCCCTGCTCACTCACCATCTCTGGTCAACTGATGTGTGTAGGGCTGCTCAGCTCAAACGTGTGCTGACATGTCAACTACCATAGTCATGAGATCATGTGATGTCATCCCGGGTCACTTAAAAACACATGTCATAACGAAGTGTATAAAGGGGCCCTGTCTTCAGGTTTCATGTTTTCAGTTTATCTGGAATGGCAGCGAAAAAATGTAAGTTACAGTGCTGTGCTTGAAGTGAACAACGCAAAATGAAGAGAATGGTGGAAAAATGACAGACTATTATCCTATTAAATGTTGTAAAGCTGCTCTGACACAATCTGTATTGGGAATTAAAAAAAATAAAAAGAATAAAAAGCACAATAAATGTGGGGCATGCTTCAGTTATGAGCACTTTTGGTCCCGTTTGATCATTAAATATATATATAAAATAAAATAGAAATAAAAATAAAGCAAACTTTTAACACTCTCACTCCACTCAAATTTTTTTTACATTTGCTTTTATTGATTCATCAGAGATAAACTAAAATGATGAAAATGTATGACAAGATTATTATTTTAAATAAACATTTTTGCTTTGAAATTAAAGAATCCTGACAAAAATGATCATAGAAATATTTAGCATCTGAGCTGTTTTCAACATTGATAATGATAATAATAATAAATGTTTTCTATAAGATATTAGCATATTATAATTATTTTTGAAGGATCTGTAACTGAATAACTACAGTAATGGCTACTTATTTATTAAATAAGAATTAGAATTAGAATTTTACGTAACAACACTAAATTTTTTTTTGCATAAAAGTATACTATTTTAAAATAAAAAAATATAAAGGATTTAATAGAACACATGTAAAGAAACCTCCTTTACAGTGAAACAATATACAAAATATTACACATTTATATACAGATGTATATTGTGATTTGCAGATGTATATGTGCGTGTGTAAAGAGGTGTGTAAACGTGTCATGGGTGGTTTATCTCAAGTTAAAGAAAGAATCTAAACACGCAAAAATACACAGTGCAGCAAGAACGGCCATAGCTCTCCGTTGCAACCTGGTTCTTGGTGTTTGGAATTGAAATTGTGAAATTTAGACAACGGTGCCAAGTGTTACTGCTCATTGCACAATGATATGACACGTAACAGACATGTCTATTCTGTGCTGTCTTGCAGTCGGCGTAGCTTTTATGAAGTAGCTTGTTTAGCGAGGACACAGCAAGTCTGCATGATGCACGTATGGATTTTTAACACATCACCCTTCTGCTTTGGGATTGGGGGTGTAAGTTACAGTCCTGAAGGATGAACTGTCTGGATTCTGGTTCAGACAGTTTAATTTTCAGTCTAATTTCTAAATTGCAGTTTCTCCCTCTCATACTCACGAGTAGAGCCTGCTGACGGGGGGTAGACTGTCTGAGCTCCACATGTGGTGAACCAGATAAACAAACACTGCCAGCACTGCCATCCTCCACTCAAAAATGACATCATTATTTATCTGCCTCAAACATCTGCTTCAGTTATTCAGTCCAGATGCAGGTATAGAAAGGTTGTCCCTGTTTTATGCAGCTTCAGTGCAGTGTGATGTAATGTGTGCACGTGTGTTCTACAAAAAGAATGAATTACATAATTATGATATGCGTACATTGATTTCACACTTTTGCACAACAGCATAATATCTCATTGCGTCATAATGTATTTTTTACACACACACATGCACATTGATTTTTTGTTTATTATAATGGTTCAAATGATTATTATTGCTCATAAAAAAAAGGAATGTGAGAGAATGAGATTCATCATTGATAGCTATGATGTTCTTGACCTCCTCCGCATTCCTCCTCCCAAATAAGGATAAGGTTGCTGACATACTCTCTCTGCCCTTTTCCTTCTACTCTTTCTCTTTGACTCACATTTAAGGACATACTATTCTTAAATACAGTAGCTGCTGCACAAGCGATAACAAAAATGGTGGCTTTTTACTTTGTATATAAATGTATATTTATGCAGTTGATTTTGTGTAGATGCTGGATCAGATTAGGGGAGCGTGTGCGCAATGAAGCCTTCAGAGAGGATATTTTTGTTATTCCTCTGAGGGAATATGGATGGGGGTCTTGAGGCTAACATTTGCTTCGCAGTTTATTGAACTCCTGTTCGAATGTAAAAGTGACATGCTCTACACAAATAATTTTAAGTGTTGTGGAAATAATTGAAGACTTAATATTACATATTAAATTATTCACTATTAAATACAACCTAGTTTTTGTCTATTTTTTCCTATTGTGGAATAGACACATAATTAAATAGCCTTACTTCATGTTTGTTAAACCCTTACAGAAGAACAGAAGAAATATTACACTCATGCTGTTGGTCTGAATATCATCATGAGTGATTTGAACACAGTTATGAGTTAGTTACTTGTTTGTTATTACATAATTAAAAAAATAATGGTATTCTACTTAGAAATATTGCAAATTATCAAATTATAGCCAAATATGTTAATTTCCAAACAAATGAACAATAATACTAAAAAAAAATAACATTCTAAATCTGTCAGCCAATCCCCTTTGCCCTAAAATATTTACTTGTAATATCTTCTGAGATTTTAAATAAACGGTTACTTCACCCCAAAATTAAGATTTTGTCAATAATCATCGACCCCCATGTCGTTCCACACCTGTACAAGCTTAGTTCATCTTCTGAACACAATGTGAGATATTTTGGATGAAAACACAGAACACAGACATTACATGCCAAATCGTTGAATAAAGTTGTTATTTTTGTTTTCTTTCCATACAAAAAGTATTTTCATAGATTCATAATATTACGGTTGAACCCAGATGGACTATTCAGACTTCGGCTTTCGTACTTTTCTGCACCTTGACAGAGGTAATTGTTCGGCCGTCAATGGGACAGTCACAAGCCTCCCGGTTTTCATCAAACATATCTTAAATTGTGTTCCAAAGACAAACAATGCTTTTAGAGGTTTGACATGACATAGGGGTAAGTGATTAATGTCAAAATTAAAATTTGGAGTGGAGTAACCCTTTAATATTCAACACATTTGCGTGATTACAATTCTCTGATGGTTAATGGTCACAATACATGTAGGTGAACAAATAAAATATATCTTATATCTTTTATTTTTTTTTCAGTAACAATTCACCCGCTTCGGATGTTATCACTCGATTGAATGGGCCGTTATCAGTCGTTATCAGCCCATTCATATGGGTCAGT
>JAUMHR010000084.1:7553775-7563804 GCA_032361145.1 Enteromius fasciolatus
CAATCATCTCCACCGTTTTGAGCGTGTGAGCTCCAGGCTAGACTGCACCAGACAGCCAGCTCTTTAACCTTCTGTCTGTAATCAGACTCGTCACCGTCCTGGATGAGGTCGATGAGTGTGGCGTTATCTGCAAACTTCAGGAGCTTGACAAAGGGGTCTTTAGAGGTGCATTCGTTGGTGTAGAGGGAGAAGAGCAGCGGGGAGAGATCACAGCCCTGAGGAGCTCCAGTGCTGATCATAAGGGTGCTGGATGTGATTTATTTATTTTTTGCTTCTCACTAGCTGTCAAAAAGTTGGTGTTTCACTGACAGACAGAGCTAGGGACAGAGAGCTGGGTTAATTTGGGGTGGAGGAGTGGTGGGATGATGGTGTTAAAGGCATAGCTGAAGTCCACAAACAGGATCCTCACTCAAGTCCCTGGTCTGTCCAGATGTTGCAGTACTTAATGCAGTCTCATATTGACTGCATCATCCACAGACCTGTTTGCTCTATAAGCAAACAGCAGGGGGTCCAGTGAAGTCCTTCAGATAACCCAACACCAGTCTTTTTAAACTATTTTAGCACAGGTCAGCACAGGTTTTCAGACAGGTTGGAGTCACATCATCTGGTCTTGCTGCCTGCCTCTTATACTTCTTGAAGGCCTGGCACACCTCATCTTCACTGTTCAATACAGCAGGAGTAGGGGAGAGGGGGGTTGCATTTTTTTTTTTTTCAGTATGTCCGTTATATATCGAAACACTATCCCCTCCCTTTGTCCCCTGCAAGGTTAACTGCATCCTCAGTGGAGCATGTGTCCGTTAAAAAGGGAAGTTCCTCTGCATCATGCAGCCCTGCCCAAGTCCTCCCCAAGGCATGCAAGTTCTATCAAAGAACAATTATACATCTTGTCTTCAAAATATGTCTTGCATCTCTCACTGTCCCAGCTGGATTATCCTTCACTTACATGCCAAATGCAAGCATATATAAGTGTGTTCTGTTCATGCTTTGAAGTAGTTTTGTGTCTTCTCTGTGCCTCTTTAAGCTTATATGGATGGATGGGCGTATGCTCTTACTAAAGCGAAATAGCAGGGGAAAGGGAAGTGTGAAAGTGTTGTATGAGGGTGGCGATCGTGCTACGTATTATCAGATCTTGGTGTTGACACAGGGAGGGGCAGCTAGAGGAGGAGATGGGTTTACATTCATTTCCATCTTTTGTAAGAAATTAATAAGAGCAAAGAAAATAATAAAATGCTTCCATTCTTTATCAATCTTAGATTTCAAACTTTTTTTTTTTTTTTTTCTCTGAAGTCCTCAGAGGGGATTGTGACCGTTTAATTTACAAACGTATCCTCTGATACTATAAATCTGAAGTCATGTCTGCATTAAGTCAGAATGTTTCACATGTGCAGAGCAGATACAAGCGCGTAATTGTTTGGTGATCATTCGAGGAATGGTCTGCAGCATATTGCACCGTCTTGTGCTGAATTATAAAAGGATTTGTTCCAACTTCAAATGCCCTCAGATGAAGAAAAAAAAATACTCCAATGTGTTTTGGCAAGCTCTGTGTAACTCCTCTCTCTGCCTCTGTGTTACAGACAGTAAAGCCATAGTTGATGGGAACCTGAAGCTGATCCTCGGTCTGATATGGACTCTGATTCTCCATTATTCCATCTCCATGCCCATGTGGGACGAGGAGGAAGAGACCGAAGAAAGCAAGCAAAAGACGCCCAAGCAGAGGCTGCTCGGATGGATCCAGAACAAGCTGCCTGAGCTGCCCATCACCAACTTCAGCCGGGACTGGCAGTCAGGGAAAGCCCTTGGCGCTCTGGTGGACAGTTGTGCTCCAGGTGAAAGACCTGAGATGGTGTTTTGGTGAAACTGAGTGGCTTAGTGGTCTGAGAATTTTTAAGAAGTTTGGTGTTTCCATTAGGCATGATCAGCCTACATGAATGATGGGATTAAATTGCTTAAAGTATATACATGTACAGCATTTTTTTTTTAAATAAATTTAAATGCATAAATATTTAGAGATCCCTGCATGGATTTTGACTAATAACAAATTATTTATCGAATCAAATATATTTTAATTACAAAATATTGTCAAAGACAAGACCAGTAAGTCTGACATAGTCCTTATAAAATGTAAGCAAATGCAATCTATATATTTGTGTTTTTGGTTTGCAGGTCTCTGTCCAGACTGGGATTCCTGGGACCAGACCAAGCCTGTGGACAATGCCAGGGAGGCCATGCAGCAGGCTGATGACTGGCTTGGTGTTCCTCAGGTACTTTACCATACATCTGTCGTCTCAGGCCTTTTCATTAACTCCTGAATTATCAGAGAACAAAATGTTCTAGAGCCCGCCCCACCTGGCAGGTTTCTAATTCAGTGCAGCAACTGCAGCTTTTGTGGTTTCATCATGACCTGATTTGGAAGGAAAACGATTGAAAAAGCATTTGGCTCTGTCACGCCACATACTCATTTCACCTTGGTCATAACTGTAAAGTTGGAGTATACCTAGTATTACAGTAAAACTTACAGTTTAACAGTTGTTGGGTTTTTGTTTTTTGTTAAAGACTAGAGAAATGGGGAACGGAGTCAAATCACTTTTTTCTTCACTCGTGTATCGAAACTTAACCAGTGAGGTTTCTTTGTCACAGCGTGTGCTGATGGTGTGCCAAGGCTGGCATGTTGCGTGCCGTCAGTTATGCATGTGGTTAGGTGTTTCCGTCCCTAGGGCTGATGTTACTATGATACAGACTTCTCAATTTGAATCTTAATAAACTTTCGTTGCCACGATACGATACAAACACCGTGTTTTACAAAACATTTACAAATTGCATGAGTTATAGTTGGTTTAGGTTAAATTGCATGCTTGTTTCTTCACCAGGTGATCACTCCAGAAGAAATCGTTGATCCCAATGTGGACGAGCACTCTGTTATGACTTACCTGTCCCAGTTCCCCAAAGCCAAACTGAAGCCTGGTGCCCCACTGCGGCCCAAACTCAACCCCAAAAAGGCCCGTGCCTATGGACCAGGTAAACCGTGAGCTGTTGCATATTTGATGTGGTTTTTATTATAGTTATGTCTGAACTGATTGTTTTAATATGAGTGTTTGAGACCCAGTTCTTGGAAAGTGAAGATTCATGGGTATTGTTTTGTGCCATGCAGGTATTGAGCCCACTGGTAATGTTGTGATGAAAAAGGCAGTGTTCACTGTTGAGACCATCAGTGCCGGTCAGGGTGAGGTTTTGGTTTATGTGGAGGACCCAGCCGGACACCGTGAGGAGGCCAAAGTTACAGCCAACAATGACAAGAACCGCACCTACTCAGTATTCTATTTACCAAAAGTCACTGGACAACACAAGGTACTTGGAAGTGTTTACCTGAAAAAGATCACTCTGTGGAAGCAAAAAGTCCGGTTTTTAATAGACCTGTATCTGTTCTCTTAGGTGACGGTGCTGTTTGCAGGGCAACACATCTCCAAGAGCCCGTTTGAGGTGGATGTGGGAATGGCTCAGGGAGACTCCAGCAAGGTCACTGCCCAGGGCCCAGGACTTGAGCCTGCTGGCAACATTGCCAACAAGACCACATACTTTGATGTCTACACAGCTGGTACTTGTCCTTAGTATAATAAGTTATGCTTATTTTGGTTTTCGATGATGCTTTAAACTAATAATATGATGTATATTTTGAAAACTCTTGTTTTATATACTTTATTTTAAAGTACAAACTAAAAAAATGTGAAAATGTAAAAAATTGTTACTAAACAATAATTTATTTTCCTCAGGTGCTGGAGTAGGAGAGGTCGAGGTGGTCATTATGGACCCCAGTGGAAAGAAGGGCACTGTTGAATGCAGTGTAGAGGATAAGGGCAACAGCAGTTACCGATGCACTTACAAGCCCACCCAGGAGGGCCAGCACACTATCTATGTCACATTTGCTGGGGGGCAGATCTCCAAAAGCCCTTACACTGTCCATGTGGGAGAGGGTAAGATCCAAAGAAGCGCTAATCATGAATATATTATAAGACAGGAAATGGAAGTAGGTGAAAGGGATATGCACACAGGATTCATTTTAATAAGGCATGGAAAGGTCGTTGAATGGCATGTAAAAAACGTAATTTTTAAAAGTTTAGGCTTCTGTGATCTGTCCTTGTCTGTATTGCTTTTTTTCTTGCTGTCTTTTTCTTCTGTTTTTCTTCACTGGCAATTGTCTCTCCTTTTGAAGGACGGGTGTCATCTACATCTACTGGTATCTCTCCTTTTCTCTTTGGATCGGCCTCCTTTTGGCTTTTGATGTCATTTCCTGTTTCCTTGGATATGTCTTGGGTACTTGACCTGCTGCTTTTGTCAATTTCCTGTTGTTTTCAATTGCCCCTCACTTTAGGCTACAAACCCTTTTAGATTTACAAAGAGCCAATGAAATTACGTGACATCATTTTGGACTGCAGGTTATACTGACCAGAAAGTGTTTAACTGCCCATATAAGTGCTAATAGATGTTCATTTATCTGGAGACTTATATAGACAATGTTGTCCATGTCCTTGTAAGCCAAGCAAAATTCCTGTGACTCAGTAATGTGTGGAGCAGTAGTCAAATGGACTTTTAAAAATAGTGTTTTATTATCAGACCGTTTTTCCACCAGTATTATTCAGCACTGTTACAGTCATTCTTACCACTTCCTCTTGTAAGGTTTTTTGGATCAAGACAAAGAAAGATAAGAATTTACACCACGAGTAGAGCCTAGTATCTTTCCGCCAGTATGCTGTTTTTTCCTGCTTTGAAGTTGCAGTAGATGTTTCTTTTATTTCTACTTGGTTTTTTTTATTTGTAAATATACAGTAAGACACATTTACAGTACTGCAGTGTACAATCTGTCTGTTTTGCAAGGCATTATATTTAAATGTTAAACATACTGTTCCGAAAGTGGACATTGTATATGTTAACACCAGACTAATTTGGTAGCTAGCGCCTACGTGGCTTTTCACAGACCGTTAACATTTCAATCCTGTCATGACCACAAAACGGCTGTTAACCCAATAACTTATGCAAGGATATCATGCATAGAAATTTTGACGCCCTGTCTCTGAAACCATGCCATGTATTTTTAGATCTTATGTAAGTCCTATTATTATTATTATTATTATTTTTTACCTATTTTCAGTCAGGTCCTTTCTTTTTGTAAATTCAAAGGGCACCTGGTTAACCACAAACCTCTACTAACTTGGTTATGTTCTCACCAGCCTGTAATCCAGCCCTGTGTAAAGCCAAGGGCCGTGGGCTGCAGCCTAAAGGTTTGAGAGTCAAAGAGACTGCAGAGTTCAAGGTTTACACCAAAGGAGCTGGCACTGGAGACCTCAAAGTCACCATCAAAGGGCCCAGTGAGTGGATGCGATACTCATTCACAATATTCAGTGTCAGAGCCCTTTTGTATTAACTTTAGCTCATATGTAACATGTACTGTAGCTTATTACCCAACAAATAAATGTATTGCACAGAGGGTCTTGAGGAGCCCTGTAAGAAGAAGGATCTGGGAGATGGCGTGTACAGCTTTGAGTATTACCCTTCAACACCGGGCAATTACATCATCACGATTACATGGGGTGGACAGCACATCCCACGCAGGTAAGTAATTGATCCCATGCAGTGGTTTTCTTTTGCCAATAAGAGAACTGAGATTTGTCTTGATAAATGTACATTTCTTTTTCTTGTTTCCAGTCCATTTGAGGTAAAGATTGGATCTGAAGCAGGACCGCAGCAGGTCAGAGCATGGGGTCCAGGACTGGAGAGTGGTGTGGTTGGCAAGTCGGCTGACTTTGTGGTGGAAGCTGTCGGGGATGACGTGGGCACTTTGGGTACGTTCCATTAGCTCTGTTTGAACGTCATACAATTGTATTTCTTACGAATACGAACTTGGGAATTTTTCCGTTCAGGTTTCTCAGTGGAGGGCCCATCCCCGGCTAAGATCGAATGTGACGATAAGGGAGACGGCTCCTGTGACGTGAGGTACTGGCCCACAGAACCGGGCGAGTATGCAGTTCATGTGCTCTGTAAGAACGAAGACATCCAGCTCAGCCCTTTCATGGCTGAAATTGTGCCTGCTCCAGGAAAAGACTTCTACCCCGACAAGGTAATAAATCTGGCTTCTTTCTAGAAACATTTAATGTGAAAAAATATTCCTGACCTGAGCAGCTGGTAGTCCACTCTAAATGATTAATATTGTTAATTCTTATGATGCTAATCATTTTGTAATTCAGGTTAAGGCTCATGGTCCAGGTCTGCAGAGCTCTGGCCTTTCAGTTGGCAAACCAGCAGAGTTCACTGTGGATGCCAAACTAGGTGGCAAGGCTCCTCTGAAAGTTCAGGCTCAGGTATGGATTCTGCTTTATGGCTCATGACTGACTCATTGCTCTCAATCAAAGCACTAACAAGCTCTTTTCCTCTCAGGATCGTGATGGAAACCCAGTGGATGTGCAGGTGAAGGACAACGGTAATGGAACATACAGCTGCAGCTACACCCCCCGCAAACCACTCAAACACACTGTGATGGTGTCCTGGGGCGGTGTCAACATCCCAGAGAGCCCATTCAGGGTGGGTAGTCTTTCGGATATGGTTACCATCCTTGGAATTACTAATGAAATGTATTTTAATGTGTTCTCTATGCATTTGCTGAGTAGATGAACATTGGTGCAGGGTGCCATCCCAATAAGGTGAAAGTATCAGGACCTGGAGTGGCCAAGACTGGCCTGAAGGCATTTGAACCAACATACTTCACTGTGGATTGTGCCGAGGCAGGACAGGGTAAGAACTTTTTAACTCTAAAAGAACTAAATGCAAATTAATATTTTCATGTCTTTTTAGGGCAAGTAAGCAAACTGTTTTTGTTTTCTATCTTTCAAGGTGACATCAGCATAGGCATCAAATGCGCTCCAGGTGTTGTGGGACCTGCTGAGGCTGACATCGATTTCGACATCATTCGAAATGACAATGACACATTCACCGTCAAATACACCCCCCCTGGAGCAGGCAGCTACACAATCATGGTGCTGTTTGCTGATCAGGTAAGAGGAAGCAAAAGTGTATGTGGTGAATGGTCTAGTGAGGTTTCTTTTATTCAAACTCGTTCCATTTTCTAGGCCATTCCCTTGACGCCCATCAGAATCAAGGTTGATCCCTCTCATGATGCCAGCAAGGTTAAAGCAGAAGGCCCGGGGCTCAACCGTACTGGTGAGAAAAAGTAGAAAGTAGACTGTAGACTGACCAACCCATTCAGTTAAAAGTTTCAGTTTAGTTTTCAGTTTCAGTTTAGTTTAAAGGTGAATCTCCAATGCTGTAATTTATTATTTTCAAGGTGTGGAGCTGAACAAACCCACTCACTTCACTGTGAACACCAAGGCCGCTGGCAAAGCTAAGCTTGACGCTCAGTTCACTGGACCCACCAAGGGAGATGCGGTCCATGACTTTGACATTGTCAACAATCACGACGGCACCCACACTGTTAAATACACCCCTGTTCAGCAGGTAAGCCAACGTTGGTTGTTGTAATCTTCATGACTGGCGATGCTTGGTTTTGAAAAGAATATTGCTGTGTTTGAATATTGTAACTACCGTTTTCTAAATCTTCTTTAGCCATTGAGTACTGTTGCAATCTAAGTGCTCATTTTCTTTTGTAGGGCAATGTGAGTTTAAATGTCACCTATGGTGGTGATCCCATTCCCAAGAGCCCGTTTGCTGTTGCTGTTGCCCCATCCCTGGATCTCAGTAAAGTTAAAGTGGCTGGTATTGGAGATAGTAAGTTATCACTTTACTTGTCTAGCTTGCCAGTTAACCTGAGAGTCATGAATGAGAGTTGCTTTGACTTCTCTGACTGAATGTTACGTCTGTGAGAGGTTGTTAAAAAGTGCTATACAAATAACCTTTGGTTGGATTAAATCAGCCGTAACATATTCCAAGTCACAATTATCTTTTCTTTGTTTTCTAGCAATGACTGTTGGAAAGGATCAGGAGATCACTGTTAAGTCCAAAGGTGCAGGTGGTCAGGGCAAGGTTGGCGCCAAGGTCACAGGTCCATCTGGCAAAACGGTACCTTGTAAAGTTGAGCCAGGCCTGAGCCCAGAAACCAGTCAGGTCCATTTTATTCCCAGAGATAAGGGACCTTATGAGGTTGAACTGACATATGATGGCACCCCCATCCCTGGCAGTCCATTCCCCGTGGAAGCCATTGCAGCTACTGACCCATCTAAGGTAAGGCAGTTTAGAAATCTAGGAGTTAAACATTATTGCGAGTTTAACAAGACAACATTAAGCTCTTTGTGGGGTGTTTAAGCAAATTACGGTTTATAGACTAATGTTGCACGACTTTCAGCATGTGGTTTTTGGCATCTGAGTCCTTTATTGGTTTTATTAGGACAAATATACTCTTAACTCGTCTCTTATGTATAGGTGAGATGTTCTGGGCCAGGTCTGGAACGAGCGAAGGTTGGCGAGCAAGGACAGTTTGTGGTCGATTGCACTAATGCTGGTCCTGCTGAGCTGACTATCGAGATCATCTCAGACAATGGCACAGAGGCTGAAGTCCATATTCAGGACAATGGGGATGGAACCTACACCATCACTTACATCCCTCTTTATCCTGGAGCTTATACTCTCACCATCCGCTACGGTGATCAGGATGTGCCAAACTTCCCAGCCAGACTCAATGTGGAGCCTGCTGTGGAGACCAGTGGAGTGAAAGTGTTCGGACCTGGAGTGGAAGGCAAAGGTAGTGTGGTGTTCTCCAGTTTATCAAGCAGGAGTTCCTTTTGTCTTTGCTTATTTAGTCACTTTAAATGTTTGTCTGAAGGTGTTTTCCGGGAGGCCACGACTGATTTCACTGTGGATGCTCGTGCTCTCACCAAAGCGGGTGGCAATCATATCAAGACCTGTATTAATAACCCATCTGGAAACCGCACAGAAGCTCTGATTAGGGACCTGGGAGATGGCACCTATCAAGTGGAGTACACGCCCTATGAAGAGGGTAAGTTTCAACACCTTTTAAAAACCGTAAAATGTGGTATATCATGGGTTGCTTTTATGGTAATCTTCTGTGTTGTATGTGAATAGGCACACACAATGTTGAGGTCATGTATGATAACGCCCCAGTTCCCAAGAGCCCATTCCGTGTGCCGGTGACTGAAGGCTGTGACCCAGCACGTGTTCGTGTACATGGTCCAGGACTTCAGTCTGGCATCACTAACAAACCCAACAAGTTTACAGTGGAGACCCGGTAGGTAGATTCAGCACTCTGATTTTTGTTTTAATCTTGAGCTTAAATCGCTGTCAGTAGGACTGGTTGTAAGGTTCTTTGCCTCACTGCTTGTCTGTGTTTTGATGCAGTGGGGCTGGTACAGGTGGACTGGGGCTGGCTATGGAAGGACCTTCTGAGGCTAAAATGTCCTGCACTGATAACAAAGATGGCAGCTGTTGTGTTGAATACATCCCATATGAGCCAGGCACATACAACCTTAATGTCACCTATGGAGGCCAGCCAATTACTGGTAAGCATTTTTGCATGTGCTAGTATTTCTTTCGCTCTGTTTTTATACATTTTGTTTATCTATTGTTTGTCAGTGTTTTCATAATAATTTATTTTTCCCAATCCACTCCTCCACAGGAAGCCCCTTCTCTGTACCTGTCCATGATACTGTTGATGCAACTAAAGTGAAATGCCAGGGTCAGGGACTTGGAAACAATGTGCGTGCCAACATCCCACAGGTCTTTTCTGTGGATGCAAGCAAGGCTGGAGTGGCTCCCTTGCAGGTCAGAGTGCAGGGACCCAAAGGTGAGACGTGATTCAATAATGGTCTTGTTTATTTGGCTTTTTTCTTTCCCCCTCCATTGATTAAGATGACTGTTTATGTTGTGTAGGTGTTGTGGAGCCTGTTGAGGTGGTGGATAATGGTGACGGGACTCACACAGTCAGCTATGTACCCACCAGAGAGGGACCGTATTCTATTAATGTCCTGTATGCCGATGAAGAGATCCCACACAGGTAAATTCCAATCTTAGCCA
>JAUMHR010000084.1:7563963-7578353 GCA_032361145.1 Enteromius fasciolatus
TGAAATGGGTACTTTCTGCAGTGTTGATATTGAGTACTAGAAATATCCAAAAGATATATTTTCTTTTATATTAATATTAAACTGCATCGTTTTTTTTTTTTGCTGTGGTTTCCAGCATTAAAGTTTCAGTGGTATTGGAATCGACTATTGGAGTTAAAATTTATAGCAGGCCTGGACTGGTGCATTTTTAAACTCCCTTGGTCCCTGTCCTTCCCTGCTGTTTATTTCCCCTCTCACACACTCTTGGTCTCTTTATTCAGTCCTTATAAGGTGAAGGTTCTGCCCACTCATGATGCTAGTAAGGTCCGTGCCAGCGGCCCTGGTCTGAATACCACTGGTGTGCCTGCCAGTCTGCCTGTGGAGTTCACGATTGATGCCAAAGATGCAGGAGAGGGACTCTTGGCCGTCCAGATCACTGTGAGTTGATGCTTCTCTTTGCTGCCAAAAAGTTACTATGTTCTTATCAACACTGTCTCATTGTTGAGTTCTTTAATGCTTGTTTTAGGACCCTGACGGGAAGCCAAAGAAGGCTAACATCCGTGATAATCAGGATGGGACATATCTTGTGTCCTATGTGCCTGACATGACTGGACGCTACACTATTCTCATTAAATACGGTGGTGATGAGATCCCATACTCTCCATACCGTATCAGAGCCCTGCCAACGGGAGATGCCAGCAAATGCACAGTCACAGGTATGTAATGCTCCTGTTGAATCAGTGGAAATAAATGACCGTTCCATTTCCTAATGATTGCTACCTTTATGGAGGCCCCTTTTCATTCATTTAGTTCTAAACATAGAAGGCAATGTAATAACTTGGTAGGACAGCATGATGGTAAAATAAAATCGATAGGTAATCAGTATTGCTTAATGCATTAATGTGATTACTCAATCAATATGGATTTAAAAATGTGTCCAACAGTGTGTGACCGACAGTGTAATCTGCCAGTAGCACTGACAGTTTAATTTTAATACTTGAAAATGAAAAATTAGAATATGAATATTAGTGTTGAGTTTTACTGTTGTACTTTCTCTTCACATGTAGTGCAGTAATTTTGCATTATTTAGTTTATTTCCTTTTTATAATAAAAAAATCAATGTGAATCGGGTTTATTTTGCAGTCATAATAAATGCATACATTACATATATACTCAAACTGCTTGATGGCCATATTACAGAAAGGAGAGGGTAAATGTGCCTCTTTATTTATTTACCCATTTCTGGTGTCTTAAGATGGTCTGCCAGTGTACACTGAGTGGAGGGATCAGAATAATCCTGTGGTTTTGGAGCCACTGGAAGCTGAATTTTTTTTTGATGACTTTCAACTATGTTCTTTGAACCATTTTTCCATATAATCTAAACCTCAGCATTTTAAGCTGGTTGTTACAAGGGAACAGATTTTTTTTTTATCCTTTTGTGTGAAGTTTGTTCTGAAAACTGCTTCAATCTTCACCCCCCAACCCCCCCACCCAGAAACACACCTCCTGTTGTGCAGCGCTGCTCACATTCCAGTCACTTCATTCTTCACTTCTGTTTTATCTTTTGCACACATTTTGTTGTATTTTGCCCTGATTGTTACTTTTTCACTTTTTCTCGTTCTGCTTCACGGTCTCTCAGTCTCAATCGGAGGTCACGGTTTGGGTAAGCGCTTTGAATAATGCTCTAGTCTTATCATTTGGTACTGCATGCTGAATTGCGCCGTGTCTGATACCAAAGGCCTCATAATTTTCCATCCTATCCGCTACTATAGCGAAGAAACAGACCATATGTAGATTATCTTGCATTTCCCGCCATTTCAAAATGACTCCATGTACAACAGCCTAGTAGTTGTTGACTGCAGGTGACTAATGACTAACTTACCAGGTCTTTAATATGCCTGTATGGTGGAATGTACATGTTACTGATATTATTTTCCTACGCTTGCATATTGTTTTTGAACTAGTGATCGTATTATATGGATATCTCTGGAATTGAGGTAACCGGAAAAAAGGGGAGTGGATCTATCATAATAAAGAGAAGTTTGAGTCGTTTTAAATATTAACCTTAAATCTCTTTAAGTGATGGATCCCAAATCTCTATAGCTGTTGCCTTGACGCTCCAGATACTTTGCATCTAGTGCATGGTGGAATGCAACTATGGAGGGATGGGTACTAAACTATCTAATAACAAAACATCTGCCTATGTGTTACCTGTTAGTAAGCCTTTCTCTGTATTCTGTAGGTGCTGGAGTTGGTCCAACTATTCAGATCGGAGAGCAGACAGTCATCACTGTGGATGCGAAGGCTGCTGGGAAGGGCAAGGTCACGTGCACAGTGTGCACTCCAGATGGAGGCGAGGTGGATGTGGACGTAGTTGAAAACGAGGATGGAACATTTGACATCTTCTACACAGCACCCCAGCCTGGCAAATACGTCATCTGTGTGCGCTTTGGGGGAGAGCACATCCCCAACAGCCCCTTCCAAGTAACGGTACATATATGCCATTCATATCCTTTGAGTAAATAAACAGTGCTCCATATGAACACACAGGAAAGATTTTCCAATGGGACAGTGTTAAATGTACACTCTGAACCATCATTACAAAAATTAACATTGTCATCCTTGTGTTGTTCCAAAACCATATGATTTTCTTTTCTTGAGGGTCGCAGTTCTCTATATGTTGACTCAAAGTGCCCTCATTGTCCAACAACCAAATTATTCAAAACCCTTCAATAATGGCAAACATTTTCTTGTATTTCTGCTGTAATTATGACAGTGCAGCTTGTTTTTAAAAAGACAAAAACAAATTTGCAAAAACTGAGTGATATTGAACTGAAGACATTTAACTTTTAAGAAAAAAAAAAAATGTGATTTTTATAATATTCAAGAAAAGTATATTTATATACATGTATATGTGCAAGAATAGATTACAGCTAGAACAATGCACTTTCAAACCTTGAAAACTTCTAAATATTTGTATATATGCCACATAAATATACATTTATGCGACATGTTCATAGCAAGTTTTAGCATGTTTCAGGCATGTTTTAATACTTCCGCTTAGTATTTTGCCTAAAAAAACCTTAGTTTTTTATTCAAGTTTGTATTTGGATTTTTGGCAGTTGGTGTTTGAAGTGTTCAAATGAGCCAAGACTATTTAATAGTTTTAAGGAAAACCATGTCTGATCAAATAGAAAAAGTACAGCACACAGTAAGTCAGAATAGACTAAACGTCTAGCCTGAGTTTATTCATGGATTGAAAACTCTGTAAATCACAGCATTTTAACTGGATGAACTGTTTTACAAGAACCTGGATTTCTTAAAGCAGCATCTGGTTGAGCGGCTTTGAACCGGAGGTGGTTGTTGTTGATATTGAAGGGATTTCATCTTTGATTCTGTTGCCCTGTCTCAGGCTTTGGAAGGTGACTCTCCAGACCAACTAATGCAGCAGACCCAGAACCTGCAGTACGCCTACGCGCCCAACATGGGCCAGCCATGGGTACTGACATGCCCCTCTTTCCTCCCCGTCTCAATTTCCTGCTCTGCTACTGATGAGTCCCCAATCGGTCCTATGTCCTTCCTTTTTCACCCTCCTGTTTTTCACTTCCTCCAGGTTTAGGGTTTATTTCATTTTATTTCCAATGATTCTGCCTTTGTGGACTCTTAAATACATTTTCCTTGAATCAGAAAATGACAGCCATTTTGGAAAGCGCTAAATGTGGGAAATCACACATTTGAACAAAATGGCTGATTGTTGCTGAGCTTAAGCTATGTGTTTGAAACTTTCATTGTCTTTTGTGTGGGCGTTTAGTTGTGTTTTTTTGTGTGTGGTACATCATCGTTGGTCACATTGTCTGCTTGGCTTTTTCTCCACCCCTTCTTCAGGTTGGTCAATCACTGACTGATCCTGTGATCTCGCATTAGAATGTCATTCTCTCTTACAGTGTTGGTGGCTGCATCATCATCCTCGTCATCCTCATCTCCATTGTCATTTTTTTGTTTTTAAGGGTTCTGTTGTGTCTGCTGTTTGTGCGCTTCATCTTCATTTGTGATACAAAATGTTCATCAAAATCAATATACTGTACACAAACCGTAAACACAAAAAAAAACGGTTTGGAAGGACTATCACATTTTACACACAAATATTATGCAGCTTAACTGCTTTTAACATTGATAATGTTATGAATATTACTTGATCGCTAAATCAGTATATTAGAATTATTTCTGATGGATCATGTGACATTGAATATTTCCACAGTTCAGTTAAATGCATCTGACATAGACTTATTTTAGAAACACTTATCAATGCCAAACCGTTAACAGTAGTATATGCGAGCATTAGGCATAATTTTATATTCTCAGGATGTCAGTGTAATATTTATCATTTGTCTGCTGTTGATGTATTTATAGTGAATAGACTCATAACCTAGTACTGTAAATTAAACACAAAGTTGAATAAAAAGTAATACCAATTATGCAAATTCTAATTATTTGAGACAAACCTCAGAAACAAACCCATTAGTTTTAGATCTTCAGGTTCTGGTGGTAGTCTTGAGTTTAGTGCCCACCTCCATGGTTAGTTTTGGTCCGTCTGATTCCCCTCTCCTCATTCGCAGGCTACAGACAGACAGTTGGGCATGAACGGACTGGATGTAGCTGGTCTGAGACCCTTCGACTTGGTCATCCCTTTCACCATCCAGAAAGGAGAAATTACAGGTATTCTACTCTACAAATCTGTCCAATAAATAGAAGTGTCCCGAGTTCTACAAGAATCTTATGTAACTCCATGCCTTACAGGTGACGTTAGAATGCCTTCTGGAAAAGTGGCCAAGCCTGAGATTACAGATAACAAGGATGGCACAGTCACCGTGAAATATGCCCCAACTGAGGCTGGCCTGCATGAGATGGACATTAAATACGACGGAATACACATCCCAGGTAAACGCATCCCTGTGACTGGTCTCACATTTCTTTTTCCAGCCATATAAACAAGTTTAAAAGAGATGTATAGTTTTAGGTTTAAACTGTGTATGAATTGCTCATTTACAAAATATTCTTTTGCATCTTAGGAAGTCCATTGCAGTTCTATGTGGATTATGTCAACAGTGGTCATGTGACTGCCTATGGTCCTGGTCTAATTCATGGCATGGTTAATAAACCTGCAGTCTTCACTGTCAACACCAAGGATGCTGGAGAGGGTAGAGATGCTCACATATTGACTAATTCAGATTTTATTTAGTTTGTTTTATTCTATTTATTCCTGTCCCAATTTTCTTCTATTTAATTATTATGCTAATGCCGAAGCCATTCTGTTTACAGACAACCTTAAATCATTTGAACAGCCAAAAATGAAAATATTTCTTTTGTGTTCAATAGGTGGTCTGTCTCTGGCCATCGAGGGTCCGTCAAAGGCAGATATCAGCTGCACTGACAATCAGGATGGTACCTGTACTGTCTCTTACCTCCCTGTTCTTCCCGGAGACTACAACATCATTGTCAAGTACAACGACAAGCACATTCCTGGCAGCCCTTTCATGGCCAAGATCACAGGTGCTTTAAGTGCTGCCATGATATTTGGAAGCAAAAAAAAGTCTATTCATGTCCATTTCAAGTGAAGTCATCAAATCTGTGTCCGCAGGCGACGACTCGATGCGCATGTCTCATCTGAAGGTGGGCTCAGCGGCTGATATCCCTCTAGACATCGGCGAGCCGGACTTCAGCCAGCTGACCGTGTCTCTTACCACCCCCTCTGGCCGGGAAGAGCCATGTATGCTCAAGATGCTCAGGAATGGGCATGTGGGTAAGTATTATGATGCAAGTGACGTATGTGGAATAAAATGTGTGAAGTCTGCAGTTGTTTTAATCGCATCTAATTCTGGCGTTTTCTTTTAAGGTATCTCCTTTGTACCCAAGGAGATTGGAGAGCATCTTGTGAACATTAAGAAAAATGGACGTCATATTCCTAATAGCCCCATCTCAGTCATGATCAACCAATCAGAGATTGGTGATGCCAGCCGTGTGCGTGTAACTGGTCAAGGCCTGAATGAAGCCCGCACTTTTGAGCCTGCAGAATTTATTATTGACACCAGAGATGCAGGTAATTCATTTTCGAAAACCGATATATGTGTATGTGTGTGTGTACACATTTTATATGAACTTTTTTTTTTTTTTTTTTTTTTAAGGATATGGAGGACTGAGTTTGTCTATTGAGGGACCCAGTAAAGTAGATATCAACACTGAAGATCAGGAAGATGGCACCTGCAAAGTGACTTATTGCCCCACAGAACCAGGAAATTACATTATTAACATCAAATTTGCAGACCAACATGTTCCAGGTATTTACTAGCAATGCTGTAACTTCAGAATGGCAGGTATGATTAAACCGACTGTTTAACTTCACCCACTACGCTTCTCCAACAGGAAGTGCTTTTACAGTCAAAGTGACAGGAGAAGGTCGGATGAAGGAGAGCATCACCCGCAGAAGAAGAGCTGCCTCCGTGGCCAATGTTGGCAGCCAGTGCGACCTCAGTCTGAAGATCCCAGGTAAAACTTGTGTGGAAAAAGAATAACAATGATTGCAAGCAATCTCCTCCAACATCTGTCACTCTGTACTTTTTGATCCTCAGAGATCAGCATCGCAGATATGACCGCTCAGGTGACCAGCCCATCTGGCAAAGTACACAAGGCTGAGATCATGGAGGGAGAAAACAACACGTACTGCATTCGCTTCGTGCCCACGGAGATGGGTGTGCACACAGTCAGTGTAAAGTATCAAGGTCAGCATGTACCCGGATCCCCCTTCCAGTTCACTGTGGGTCCTCTTGGAGAGGGAGGCGCCCATAAGGTTCGTGCAGGAGGCCCAGGATTGGAGAGAGCAGAGGCGGGTGTACCAGGTATGAGGTGTTGCTTTGTCTTTAGATATTGTCAAATTTAACAAATTTAACGTTAAAAGCACTTTCAAATCCGGCAGCTTTTTTTATTTTGCCCACTGAAATATTAGAATATTTCAACTTCAAGTGAAGATTCTGATTGTGTAAAATATGATTTGAAAAAGATTTTTCAGATATCAGATTTTCCAAGCATTTCACCCCAAAAAAATGAGCAGAACAATGATAAATGTAGTCTTAATGCTTTATATTGTTCCCCATGTGCAGCTGAGTTCAGCATTTGGACCCGTGAAGCAGGAGCTGGTGGTCTTTCCATTGCGGTCGAGGGACCTAGCAAAGCAGAGATTGCTTTTGAAGACCGCAAGGATGGATCCAGTGGTGTCTCCTATATTGTCCAGGAGCCTGGTGAGGCTTTTCCCCATTTGTTCTTACGGAAGGATATAAGTGTTCAAGCTAACTCTTCTCCATCCATTTCAGGCGATTATGAAGTATCCATCAGATTCAATGATGAGCACATCCCTGACAGTCCATTTGTGGTGGCTGTGGCCTCGCCATCTGATGATGCCCGCCGTCTCACTGTTGCCAGTCTTCAGGTGAGGCTTCGAGAAAGACAGACATTTGTCCACCCAAAGCAACTCCAAATCAACCCTTGGCACAGCAGCTACAATGACAGTGAAAACAATACTTCAGTGTTTCTCGGATACATCGGATACATCTTCGTACTTTCATAGAAACAGAAATAAAAAGGAAATACATAATAGATTCATTAAACCAGAGTTTGCCTATGAGATATACCCAAAACGAATTTTAACTCATGTTAAACCACTACAGAGACATCAGGAGGCAGCGGCAAGTGTCAGAATAACTAGCGGCCGTAAGGCTGCCCTCTGCGTATATGTGAGCACCCGGTGTTCACGTGAAACAACTACATTCTAGCCTGAAATACTCTTAAAACTGCATTTCATGGCACAATACCAGCAAATGTGACAGTCGGTATTGATTTTTTTTTTTTTTTGGTCTGTGTTGAATCTCTGGCGGTCGGAATTTAATCTGTGGCGCACCGCCACAGATTCGTCTATGTGTGATAAACACTGATACTTCACATTATACAAATCAAACTTATCACATGTACAGAAAAGGAGAGGTAAATGTCATACCGCACCACCCATGCTCTCACATACATGCACAAGTTCGATAACTGCGTAATAAGTAGAAGTCATTTCATACACGTCACACCAAAAGTTATTGGTTGCTGCTGTGTTCATGGGCTGTGCTGGGGTTTCTGGGATACTGAAGGACTGTTTGTATTTCTCGTGCCTTGTCCTAAAGGCTCCCAACAGCCCTACCTCCAACATGGATGGAAATGATAGGCTAAAGGGTTAAAGAGGGCAACAGAGGCTTGTTTGTATATTTGTTCCTGGCTGAACCATTTCCTTTTTTGTATTGCTGGGGTGGAGGGTTTTCATTTCTTGGTGTTTCAAAGCCTCTCTCTTTAACCCTGTTAGCCTGAAGGTAGGATACGTAGAGTGTCATATTAGGCAAGGGGCTGTCACATGTTTGTAGCGTTAGACGTTTTTGATCCTTGGTTGAGTGTGGCAGTGTCATGTTAATGCAGGAGTCCGGATTAAAGGTGAACCAGCCGGCCTCTTTTGCTGTGAGCCTAAATGGGGCGAAGGGAGTCATCGATGCCAAAGTTCACAGCCCCTCCGGAGCGCTTGAGGAGTGCTGTGTTACAGAGATCGATGAAGGTAACGATGGGTTAAAGGTTTGATTGTGAATGCTTGCACTCCAAAATGAAACCCATTTACATATATTTTTGGAAATAAAGCATCCAGAATAAAGATTAACAGCTTCAAAAAGGACTTAAATGTTACCTGAATTACCTCAAGCCTACCACACAAAATTGGCAAAAGTGGTTCTAACTGATCTTCAACTGCATTCCTCACAGATAAGTATGCAGTGAGGTTCATCCCCAGGGAGAATGGCCTGTACCTGATAGATGTGAAATTCAATGGTTCCCACATCCCTGGAAGCCCCTTCAAGATCCGTGTTGGTGAAACTGGCCAGGCTGGAGACCCAGGAATGGTGTCTGCTTATGGAGCTGGTCTGGAGGGAGGCACCACTGGTACAATGCACTTCAGATCTCTTGTATAGCAGGGGTCACCAAATTTGTTCTTGGAGGGATCGTGTCCTGCAGAGTTTGGCTCTAACCCTAATCCAACACACCTGAAGCAGCTAATCAAAGTCTTACTAGGTGTACTTGAAACATCCAGGCAGATGTCAAGGCAGGTTGGAGCTAAACTCTGCAGGACACCGGCCCTCCGGGATCAAGTTTAATGACCCCTGATGTATAAGTGTGATCTTGTATAGTTATCGAAGTGTGCAGCTGAACTAAACTAACCATACACCGCCTCCTTCTCAGGATCTCCATGTGAGTTCATTGTGAACACAAGTTCAGCTGGCCCAGGAGCTTTGGCAGTGACCATTGATGGGCCCTCTAAGGTGAAAATGGACTGTCAGGAATGCCCAGAGGGCTACAAGGTCACCTACACGCCTATGGCACCTGGAAACTACCTAATTTCTATCAAGTACGGTGGACCGTACCATATTGTTGGCAGCCCATTCAAGGCTAAAATCACAGGTACAAAAAAAAATGTATATAATTTTTTTTTTTTTTGTTTTGCTTTTTGTTTTTGTCAAATTTGTTATATCATGGTATCCAATTGGTGGTGGTCATGTTTAATGTCAAATGTGTCTTTTGCAGGCTCCCGATTGGTTAGTAGCCACAGCATGCATGAGACTTCATCAGTACTAGTTGACCCTGTGACCCGCAGCGTGACAACCAGCCAGCAGGCAGCACCAGGCTGGGGCAGCTCCGATGCCAGCCGCGTCGTTGCCAAGGGTCTTGGACTCAACAAGGGCTTCATAGGACAGAAGAACACTTTCAGTGTTGACTGTAGTAAAGCAGGTATGAATTGACTGAATGGACAAATGTTCAGTTTCTAGGTAGTTTAATTGTAAGCATTTGACACATTTCCATCAATCTCCTCCTCAGGGAGGAACATGCTCCTGGTTGGAGTGGACGGACCCAAAGTGCCGTGTGAAGAGATCTTTGTCAAACACTTAGGCAACCGTCTCTATAATGTGTCCTACCAGCTGAAGGAGAAAGGAGAGTACATCCTGGTGGTGAAATGGGGCGACGAGCACATCCCCGGGAGCCCGTATCACATCACTGTCTAACTGCCCTCTGCCAAAACCTCCAGCGTTAAATACAAGAACACTGAAAACTCTCTAATCCTACTTCCTTTTAATGATCCTCTCATCCAGTATCTTCCTGCACCACTATCGCTTTCAAGCAAAAGAGGGATTTCAAAGAAGCACCTTTGTCACTGTATGCCAGTCATTTTTGGATCCTGTTACATTTGCTGCATTCAGTATTTCTTTAAATCATAGGGTCCTGGTGGCTTTTGCTCTGTTTTTGATTTGTTACTGATCTAGTCTCTAACACAGAGTAGCTGCTAGTATGTTTTTGCCTGGTTTAGGAGACTGCTGTTCCAGTCAAAACTTTACAGAGTTGCTGTACGTGGCTAGTAGCAGGAGAAATACAGAGCCGCTTGTTTAACACTCATTCTTTTTTTACTTGCCAATGGGTGAAGAGGCGCTTTACCATAGACTGTCACGTAGACTGAATTAACACTGGTGCCCAAGCTCGGTGGGTCTGACCTTCTGTCTGAGTGTTTTGAATATTTTTCAGTCATGTTGTTTCTGTTTTACCATAAAGACGTTTTAGAAAAGGTAATTTTGGTGCCATTTAAAGCCAGGATTGTGTGCCGCCAAGTGATTTGGCAATCAAAGGGAAGTTACACGGCCGAATAAAAATCATGCTGACCATGTCATTTGGCTGAAGGTTTAATGAAAGGGAGGTTTTTGATGCATAATGCTTGAGTTTATTGTGGTTGTTAAATGCACTTGGAAGTTGTAACATTAGGCAAAACGTCACTTATTTTTGCTCATTTTGTCCGCTCTTTAGCTCTTTTTGCTACAATGTCAATGTATAATCAGTATTCCAAAATAAAACGAACAAAAAAATGAAATTAGTTGTCTAAAAAAAAATTACAGTTTTGACTTGCAATATTTTGATACACAATAAAATTGTCTTAACTATTTTTCTGTCAGCCAACGTGTTTTCATTTGTTTGTATATCTGTGATTTTGGACTTTTTTTTTTTTTTTTTTTTCTTCTCCCTACAGATTTGTTTTCATATGAGGGGTCCATGGTTAATTATTTTAATCAATAATGCATTTAGGAGAACCTTAATTGGAATCCTGGTGATCTGTAATATGTGCAAAACATCTGGAGACCTTTGAGCTAGTATTAAGCATATTTGTACAGTACTTCAAATATTGTATGTGAAATTTGGAAGTAAAATTTATTACTAAGCATGAAATTAAAATGGCCATTTCTTTTATGAAACGCTAATTTAGCCATGCAAGTGATTTGCACTTGATTATTTTTGAGTTTAAAGTATGTGCTGTAGAAATCTATTCCATAAAATACTGCAATAATGCCAAATTCAAGCGTTGATTTTTATTTATTTTTGTTCAAGAAGCCATCTAACGGATAAGTCACAATGGAAGAAAAAACAATTGCTACAACTGTTTGTCAATGTAAGAATAAACTAAACATGCCACTTAAATTAATAAAACCATCTACAGTGGCACAAAAAGTAATACTACTACCGTAATTGCTTAGTTACTGATTTATCAAATCTGAGTAAATCAGGTTGACGCCCAAGGCTGGCATGCAGCTGAGTCAAGATACTGTGCATAACAGCGGTACTCTGTCCATATAAGGTATGACAGGTCCAGTGTCATAACTATGGTTCCCAGGGCCCTGGATCTTACTGCTGGCCCCTCCTTGTGAGCCCCTGTTAAAAAAAAATTAACCACCTTTTGAAAGCCTTAACATTTCCTTTGATTATAATTAATGTGATAAATTGACTGGCTTTTCCCACACCAGAAGTAATTTACCCAGGTAGCTTAGTCTATTTAGTTAGTATAAAAGGAAAGAGCTTCCTTTCAGAGAAGCGTAACAGTGAATCACGTTATAGCTGTCTGTCCATGACAACGGGAAAACAAACAGTTTGGGTTTTCTGTCTTCAAAAAAAGTTCAAGTCCTCCATTAGTAGCAATGTCGCTCCACAGCGGTAAAAAAGTGCACTGCAGATCCACCAAAAATGATAACTCTCCTCCCCATCTTCTTTTAATTTCTGACCATCAAACTCTTGTACTTCTTAAGCAGTATTCTCCTTTTTCCTTGAAGAGCAGAGATCTCGGCTAATTTAATTAGATTTTTTTTTCATGAAATTGCAATGATTAGACTGAATAGCTAAAGCTTCAAAAAGGACCTTGACTTATATGTATTTTTAAAATGTATATTTTCCAAATAATACATGTTTAAGGATCCAGTACAGTACGTTACTGTTCAAAATTTGGGGTGGGTTTCTTATTCTCGTTATGCTGCATTTATTTGTAACGTTATAGTAAAACTATACTGTAAATATTGTGATTTTTTTTATATATATATTTTTAAATATAATTTTTTTTTTAATCTCGTAGTTTTGATTTCATTCTCGTAGTATTTCGACTTTATTCTCGTAGTTTCGACTTTGATCTCCTAGTTTTAGATTTTTTGTGGCACTAAAACTCCGTCGTAGTATTCATGGATCTTTTTCAAATTAAAACAAATAGACAACATTAAGCTATGTTTTTGTAAACGCCGCCGATTTTGTCGCTTTGCACAACATTTTGCTTTTAGTGAGTTTAATAAAACAAAAAATGTAAAAAATAAAAAACCCGACGCTTTAAACACGCCTAGTGACTGTGAGGAAGTGATGTGTGTTACTCCAGCGCGACACGCCCAGCTCAGGCAAGCGCCTTTTTAACGTCCTGGGATCGTTTAAGGTAATTCAATTATGACTCTTTTTTTATTTTTAAACATAAAAATGTATATGTAGGCGACAGAATTCACGAAACTATTGCTGTTATATTACCACGGCTCACTCTTCCCCGAAGTCATGCTAAATGCGCTGCTGAAGTTGTCAGTGGTTTCGCTTGCTAGCTCGATCGAAGAAATCCCTTTCTCTCACATTTTACACGCCTGAAAAACGCCTTTGCGGTCCCTCTCTCCAAAATGTTTTCGCTTTAGCTGACAGAATATTTTATATTCGCTTGATCTTTGTCCAGAGCTGATGAAGGCTGCACATGTGTGACTTTCAGCCCCAGATGTTACAGCAGTCTGACACAGAAGTACCTTTGTTTATTCTTATGCAGTGCTGCTGTATCTCTCTTTCAGAGATTGGTTTTGTCTTTTTAGAGATAAAATAATATTGTTTTACGGTTTTACGTTAACTTTCGTTTTTTTCACTCAACCAGTAGGCCTACTAGATACTTAACGTTACCTGCTACAACATAATTATGAGTCATCACTATTTTTAATCTTAAACCTTTACATAAATCCTGTTGTTGCAGATGTCCTCATTAAACAAAAAAACTGATAAGGAAATCATTCAGCTGCTGGATGAATATGGCATTAAACATGGACCCATAGTAGGTATGTAATAATAAGCCTTTAGAGTAAGTTGTAACATAGTAATAATAAAAAACAGTATGAAAAGTAAAAGTATGTAAAAAAAAAATTCTGATTTATATATATATATATATATATATAATTTTTTTAATGTATTAAATTAAGCACTAGTTTAGGAAAGCGTGTTAGAGCATGTTTTTGTCAATGATTTTGGCAAAAGTTGTGTTGTGATTTAGTGGCGCTTTTGTTTTTTGCAGAATCCACACGGAAGCTCTATGAAAAGAAACTGAATGAAGCCATGACCAATAAAACTAAACCTTCCTCGTCTGACAAGACATACTACCGAGAAGAACGTAAGGCTTCTCTTAAAAAAAGAGAAAGACAAGCTTTGACATTCTCTCTATTAACGGTGTACAATTACACTTGCAAAATTTGCTTTTGTTTTTATAGAGGAGGAAGTGGAATACATTACCTATCATCAGTCCGTAAGTAAAAACTGATCTTAAAAGATATCTGCTCTTATATGATTAATAAGCCATTTTTTTAATTCAGCAGCCACAACAAAGCACATACGATGGATCTGGTGATGTGTAAGTGTCTTATTTAATTTTCTTGACTATGTAAAGGGGTTTCTGCAGGTTTTAAAAAGTCTTTATTTGGAAGGTCTTGAATCAGAGCAGAAAGTCTTAAGGCCTGTTCACACCGGGACGAATATCGCGTGCCAATATCGCCGACGTTTAATGCGATGTGACTACACAAAGGGCGCCAACGTGAGTGTACACACCGACGCGCAAAACGGCAGGCGTAAAAGCGTAAAGTTTTTTTTATTTGACACACCGCGTTAAAAATTGGCCGACCGGTGAGATTAGTGCTTTTGTTCACGTGACCGGAGCTGTTGAAGTTACAGTAAAACACGACTTGGTGGCGCTCAAGATC
>JAUMHR010000084.1:7582425-7595604 GCA_032361145.1 Enteromius fasciolatus
CTTATGAAGCAGAGCTCTATCATAGAGGTCAAGTCTTCCACTGGTATAATATTTTTCAGAGAAATGGCATGTAAAAATTGTAGTTAATCACTTCACGTGTAAGTCACATGTTCTCTTACTATCTGAGTGAGTAGTTCTTGGCCAGAGTAACCTGCAATGAGAACCAGAACCAGCAACAAACTACAAAGTTTGACGATATAAGTTGCAAAAGTGTTGGACATAACCAGAATTACTTCATCTTTCCAAAAAAAGATTTCCTTCAAGGGAAGAGGTGTTCTGGCAGTTGTCATCAATCAGGCAGAAGAAATAATCACAGGCACACAATAAAACACAAGGACAGACACTGGTCAAAGTTATTATTGTAGAATACTTTGATTTGATTTTTTTTTTATACAGACAAAAAGTGTTGACTTATTTTCCCATTAAATTCTTAGATTTCCATACAGTTTAGTCTACAGTATACAGCTGTGTTCTTTCATCATAGATAGATACTTTTTTCTCTTAAGTAACAGGCAGGTAATTATTAATATATTTAATAGTTCAATTTTTTTCTCTTTTTTTTTCATTGTAGAGCAGTAAGTGTATGTTCAGGAGAATGTGCAACTGTTTTTTCCATCAGCTAAAAGAGCACTGATGGAAAAAGACAATAATAATCATAATAATAGTCATAATAATAGTAATCATAATAATGTACAAGCTGTTCAATTTTAATTCTTTACAAAAAAGCAAAGGAGGAAAGAATAAAGCGACAACAGAGTAAAACAAAACAAAATGTGCTTAAATCGTAAACAAAAGATGCACATGTGCACATTTTGGCAAAATGTACAGTGATGGTGCAGTTGTACAATAATTTATAATTTTTATATTAAATATAGTATATTATTTACTCTTTTTCACATTACATTTTTTCACCTTACCTTGCGTGATTTTTCTACAACAGAATGGAACAAAATGAAGGCAGACGATGGAGTTTTGGATTATCGGTTTTCTTTTTTCTTTTTTTTTTTAAATATATATATATATGCGTATATATATTTGTCACTCTATCAGGAATCTTGATAAAGTGGCTGTCTGTTGTGGTGGAGAGGAGGGATACCATACATATGCCACTGTAATATATATCATCACTGTCTGGAGACTTCAATGATTGGGGTATACGTCTTAGATATAGTTGTTAGATTTAAAAATTATTAAGAGACGAGCATAGCTTGAGGCCTATTTTGGTAGTTAAGCTTTGCTGAGGATAAGATAAGGGTAGGAAATGTTTCTTTATAATGGTATAGCAGGTTCACTGACCTATCCTCCCTGACCACCACTTTGGCCTGCTGATTGTATCTGGGCCTTTAAATGGGTTCGGTCTGTGAGACCTGCCAGCGCTCTCCACACTAGAGACTCCACTGGAACTGTCTGAGCCCGATCGAACCCAGCCAAAAGCTGGACACACTCACGCAGATAAAACAGAGTTTTGCTTGAAGGAATATTCGGGGTTCAAAGCATGTTAAGGATTTGCAACATAATTTTGCAGCTAAATTAAAACTATCAAAAGAAAACGAGACAATTATTGATAAATCTTGCTAATTGCAAAAATCAAGGTTGCGATGAGGCACCTACAATGAAACTGAATGTTTTTTGAAGGACTTAAAACCAAAAATGTGACAATTATAAACCTAAACTTTGCACTTACATACATTTAAGTTTTTAAATGTGTATTATTTGACCTGAAAAAAGGTTTAAACAATAATTTTTACAATCATTTTAGGAATGGTCTATCTTACTGCATCATCATGGCAAAAGTTGTTCATTTATATTTTACATTCATACTGTTTGCATCTTCTGGCCGTACTATTTCCTTATTCTCTTCCATTGTAAGCCTTGCTGTATCCCCACGGTTTTGGATTTTTGTCAAATAAAAGCTGGGACTGAACCCAGAATATTCCTTAAAAAATGGGTTTCCATTTAAAGATCCATCGACAAAACATTCTGCCAGTCGTAGAACTAACTCAACCCATGTTAAGCAACGGGTCTGTTGGCATATAACAAGTAGTCAGATTGGCAGTGCACCACTGCTCCACCTCCATGCTCCACGGCAGAGTATCAGGAGGAGAACATCAGCATTGACTATAGCACATTAATGATGCGCTGGGAGGCTAATGAGGAGCTGGGAGGAGAAACGTGTGTCCACCAACCGCTTAAGAGCCACAGTGAAAGTGAAGTCAAACAATGATGGTGTAAAGCAAGCGATATGATATCAACATGCTCCGCAAAGACACATCCGACCAATGCAATGACATGATCTAGTGACGCTCATGCTTGCATTGTCTGCTTTCGATATTTGCCAGTTTCTTTGAACTGGACAATCTAGAAAAGTATTCTATACAGATAAAGGTTTTTTTTTTTTTCGAGATCCATATGTACATGTCGTGACGCGTATTTCACAGAGCTGTGAGCAGGGCAGTCTGTTGCATAAGTGCCGGTCTCATTCCCCGAAATGATTGTAATAAGTTGCAATGCATCGACTGAAGTGGTATGATAGTAACGGTACTATTTCAGACGATTATGGGGTGTAAAAGGAGGTAACCCCGGATGGTACAACTGATCAGTGGAAGGTCAATGGAATGTTACTTGATCAAACACACTCACATGCATGCCTTTACATATACAATAGGGATTATTGTTCTGAAATGCTAAAATATAGACCAATAGCCAGACAGCGTGTCTATCGAAGTCCACGGTGAACTTCGATATTGTGCAAAAGTAATGATACCCTCACGGATTGTCTATCTTTAGTATCTTTGATTTTTTTTTTAACTATAGTGTGGCAGTATAAGATGGATTCCCTACCCTGGTGACCACAGTCTGCAGATATTCACATATATTCATATCTGATATATATTCCACACATATGAGAAAAGCAAGTGTTAGTGTGAATGTATTTAAAGGGTCAGCAGATATGCATGTAATTATTTGAACATGTTTAAAGGGTTAATGCATTTGTTGGTGTCATCTACACAACATGAATTTTAATGGCTTTTATGTGAAAGAAATATAAGACACCATTAAATGTGGAGTCTGGGCAAACCCACTGAAATCCTTAAATCCAGTTTCAGCTACTTTGAACAAGGTATAACATACTAACAAGGCCATTTTGTCATAAGGCTGCTGTTACTGAGATGGAAAACCACCGAAATCCCACCCACTATCATTGAATTGCTGTGATGGGATTGCCCAAATCCTTTACCCTGTAGTTTATTTTAAACATGAACATGCTGCGTAAATGTTTAAAATATCATGAGCATGATTTCTGTGTTTAAAAATGCTTACTCTCACTTGGAGTGAAGCTACAAATTGCCCTAAAATAATACTCTTTTATACATAAAATGCTGTAAAACAATGATTGTTTAAATGGTGCTGTGACGTTTTTGTCTTCTTTTAGTTATCAGCAGACGCATTATAACTGAATTAGTCTAAGCTTCAAATTAATATTATCTTTGCTTCATTAGTACTTCTTTTTTCTAGCTTTTTTATGCTTTTAGGACAGACACAACACACACACAGACACATAGAGAGAAAGAGAGATAGACAAAGTGAAAATGAAAAGAACAAAAATCTGGTGATCACAATAAATAAATAAATAAATAAAATGTTTTAAAGCTAATCAATAAAGCATTACTCAGAGTAATAAAAGTTGTTTTCTGTGATATCGCAATGATAATCTGAGCACTCAGGATGACGGTGGTGATAGTAAGAAGTCAAACATGATAATAATAATATTGAGTTTAGTAACACCGATAAAAAGTAAAGTGAATGGACCCCTACTCCAACCGTAGGGAACATATTCCTTTGCATTCTGAAAAGTCAATAGTCACCAGCACTAAAGAGCTGCTAAAATCCATCAGGTCTGGATTCCTCACCTTCTCAGGTCCGTCCATAGGAACCACAGACATGCAGCAGACTGGCCTCCTCTCCACATGGTGAGAGGAGAGGTGTCTGTGGGGCTGTTGTCGAGACATGAGGAGTGAGACATAGTGCTTTCGGTGGATGGTGGTAGTGGGCAGATGATTAGGATGACCCTGTCTTAGTGTTGGGGGTCAACCACCTACAACGTGTCCGTAGGAGCCTCCCCCACCAGCCTGACCTGCACAGGTCAGCATCCTCAAAGTTCTTAGGTTATTATCCTCATAGAGAGGTCTCCAAGGCTAGGAGGGGGTACAGCTGTCGAGAGGGGGTTGTCCAGTGCCCGTCTGGGCCTGTGGGGAGGTTCAGGTGGTAGACGTTGCTCTCGATGGCATTGTTGTTGCGGTTAGGAGTGGCGGGGAGGCTGTACTGGCGGTAGGGACGGGGTGGTGGGCGGGTTCGCTGCGGAGGTTGGACCGGAGGAGGAGGGGGCTTTCGAAAGGCCGGATGCAACTGGTGGTTGTGCCTCGACCACTCCGATTCGTCGTCAATGTCGGTGTCGTCGATCAGCGGGATGTTGTGGATGAAGTCGTTGATGAGAAACTCGGGGTGCGCCATGAAGTTGTGGATGGAATTCCTGGACGCAGGTTTCTCGATTCCGTCGTAAAGGGAGCTACGGAATGCTTTCACCACCCGCATCTACACGGGAACAGAGGGGACGAGGTACAGAGAGAAAACAGAGTGGGAGAAGTGAGGACAGGAAGAGGGTTGAGACAGAGGAGGGTGGGAGCAAAGAAATCTCTCAGTACATGTGTAATAGAAAAGACCTGAAACACTGTAGAACCTGTTCTGGACATGCCTTACAATGCACAGACAGCTCAAGATCAGGTTGCTGCAAAAAATAGCGCACTAACTGAATCTGTCTGTGTCTTTTTTATAGGGCATTTTATTTTGGTACTTGAAGGTGCAATGTGAAATTTCTTACCACAAAAAAACAGAATTGCAAAAAAAAAAAATGTAATGTTAAACCCATAGTATACCTCAGTTTTCAAAGTACAAAATGCTTTAGTTTTTATATGAATGCTTAAACCCAAGGTATACTTTGGCTTTGATGCAAACCCTTAAACACGAATGCTTAAACTCAAAGTATGCTTCAAGTATGTTTACGCAAATGCTAAACTATCAAACTGAAATCTTTTGTTTTGATGCAAATATTTACTGCCAAATATGTAGCATTCCAAATGTACATCATTTGATTCAATCACTCTAACTAATTTAGGAATGAATAAGCTCTACAGTTTCTATTCTCTATTCTTTACTGGTCTAAATATTTAGCATTCTAGCTTATAGGATATTGCTTAATAGGTTGGGATTTGTAACAAAAACTACAGTTGGGAAAACACTATACACATTTTTTCTGATTTCTAATAGTAAAAGTTCCTTTTTGGACATCATTCATGCAAGTATAATGCCCCAGTCATCGATTAAGCCAATAACGGCTGCTCAGACAAACAGATTGCAATTCTTAGGTTTTATGCTGCAGAAATTACACAATGCACATTTATTTTTTTAGGTTTATACCAATAAACACAGGCTTTATACTAAAGCTGCACAACCCAGATCTTAAGAGTTTCTCAAAGAAAGACAGATGACAAACAAAATAAAACCAAATCTAGGATACAGGAAATGGACCCAAGCTGTCAGTTCAGTTATCACTCCGAAATGAAAAGTGATGAACATTCTCAGAAGCCCAAAACAGAAAACAGACCAGGCCTCAAACAAAGAGACGAATGGTAGCACAAAGTACCAAAAAAAAAACATATGCCATGTGTGTATATCGACTTAGTGGTGAAAACTGAAGTAGTGACACAAAGAGAAAGAGAAACATAAGGGAGGATGTCTTAATACACACATAGACACACAGCCAATGAAAGAAACGGTGGGTAAGAATCTGCAACACGGTGTTAAGCAAAGGGGATTTTATGAATAGATACATGACTGGGGGTCCGGTGACATGAAGGGAGGATGCAGTATGCTGTTCTTGGAGGAGTAATGACATACTCTTCAAGTGTACTTGCAGCATTCAGGAGTGCATCAACAAGGAAGCAATGGCACTCTAGTAATATGATTGTGATGTCATAACAGAAGCCATGGAGACAACATGCGTAATGAGGACATCAGCCAATGATGTCAGTTAATGCCAGTTAGTGAGTGAAAATAGGTCATAAGCTGTGAAGATATAATGTGGCTGAGGTGTTAAATATCAAAGGATCTGTAATCTCATCTATGGTTTTATATGTCACCCTGATCTGCAAAATGGGTTTTATTTCAGTTTGCATTCTACTTTTGTGATTTAATGCAAATGGAAATCAAATATAGGAATAATTATAATTATATAACAGCACAGGTGTTTCTTCAGTTATATACACTTCTAGAAAGCAATATTTTATTTTTTATTTGCTGTTTATTACTGCACAAACAAGGAACAGTAATTTGTGTAAAAAAAAAAAAAATCAATTTTCACAATAAAAATGTTGAAATGTGTTATGGCAATTAAAAACTATCTTGAGCTTGTTATTGTGATTATATAAAATATAATGCATAATAATTCATATTTAAAGAAACACATGCAAATTGTCTACAAAAGTGAGTCTACCCTAGTGGGCCTACAAGATAAATTTCTCCACAAGCTCAGATTACATTGACTGCCAGAGGAGAAGTTATAAAATTTCCGGAGACATCATCTAGACGGATGATGATGACTAGTCACTTCCTGGCACTGAGCCATTGATTACATGACACCAACCGCTGTGACAGAAGACCTTAACAAGCACTATCACACTGACAAGAACAGAGCAGGCACAATAAACAAGGTCACAGCATCTCTGGTTTCTACTAAAGTCACCTTATCAGCACAAATGGATCACACCTTTGTACAGTATCATAGGCCTGGAATTGAATTGTATTTATTTTTTTGTTTTGTTATCTTGGTAAGGGATCCTATTCTGGATTACAGTTCGGATGACAGATTCAGTTGTGAATGTTTAGAGATGTGTGGAAAAGCACATTCAATAAGAGAGATAGAGAGAAGGCGAGCATCTTTTGGCATGCAGCAGAGCAGTCGAGTGCAGATGACACACAGACAAGAAGAAGAGCTGAAGAGTGCTGATGAGATCTGGCTCAGTCTATATGCAGAGAAAAGAAGAAGGAGCACGGGAACCGATCAGAAAGCAAAATGCTCATTCCAGTGCAGCTGTCTCGTTGTCGTGTTACAGGAACAGAAACAAACTCAAAAACTCGAATGCATGATGGTAAGCAGTTAGGCTCATGCTGTATGTGTCTGGAGCACATATACACACGTGTCTCTCGTGTGTATATATATTCAGAAGGAAGCAGATTTGAGAGCGCAATCCTTTGCTGTGGCCACAGGCCGGTGCAGCCCACCCCAACTTCAACACTCACCCAGCAAAGGAAAAGAAGCTAAAATGACCAAGAAAGAATTTACAAGAGACAAAACAAACAAAGAGGAAGGGACGGTCAAGCATTTGGTTAAGTGCTTATCTGTTTTTCCAAAGAGCCTGTTTGTTGAGAAAAAGTCATGCAAATCTGAATCAAGAAACTGTTTGTTTTCATTTTTGTTCTTTGAGTTTCTTTCTTTTTTTTTTTTTTGCATGGATACAGGTAAACGTTCGAGTATATCGCCCACTTTTGGGAAATGTGTGTTAGTTTAAAACTGATTGAGTTTTTATTTTTTGTTCTGGATGTTTGCATGCCAGATTACTATCCACTGTCTCCCCCACGCTGTCCTTCAAAGAAAAAAAGCTTGATGGAAAAACTTTATCATTAAAACCAAAAAAAAAGACTTCTTTACTCAACAAATATTTCCCAAAGATGTCTGAAATGAAAATAGAGCTACACAGAAAGACTTGAAGCAGACAAAGTGAAAAGATGCAGGAAAGGAGAGGAAGTAGTTAACAAAGCAGTGATGAAATGATGATTTCATGTTGAATTTGTATGAATGCATTCAGAAAGGTTTATGCATAAAGACATCACTGGACCTATTTTCACTCTTTACAATGGGTAAATAATAAAGCTGGTGGAAAATTAGATTGAATTATGAATATATCTAACTGCTGTCTTTAATCTGACATAATTTATATTAGGAAGTGACTATAAATTCTGTAAATTATGCAGTGCAATTCTCCATGTAGTGAATTTGAGATTTTGTTCTGTTAATAGAATAAATGCAACTCACAGTATAAATCATAAAATGTTTTAAAGGAGCTGTTTTTAATAGCGTCAATGTGTATCTTGTATTGATATTCTTTGCTATAATGTGATTTATCTCACATATTTGCATCATGAATAATTTCACTATGTGATCTTTATAAAATTATACAATATTATGCATTAAGCTACACACTTTATAAGATGCACAGTATAATCTGATGACAGAATTCGCACAGTGAAACAGACTATGAATATGATTATCTTTATCAGATGGTAGTAATCCATGTTTTAATAAATTAGCAGCGCTTGGACCTTTCCGCTTTGTGAAGATATATTCCACTGACTCTCTTACAGATAGGGAGCATCTGTGTTGAGCAGTGAACCATTACCGTACAAGAGCAAATGAGTAAGATAAACATAAATCTATTACTGGGAGCACTGCGTCTCTTCTCAACCTCTGGGTTACAATGTGCATCCATCTTTACAAAACCTAAAATGAAAACAAACTTGATCCGTAAATCTGTCAAACATTTGTGTGTGAGACAGCTGTGAGAGGAAAAAAAGTAGGTTTTGGAAAAGCCGCGATGTATGTTTGATCTAAATATAGTGTTTTCTATTCTAAAGAGCTACGTTGCGGGCATGAAATGATTTTCAAAGATACATACAGATGATGTATAAATATATACATCATAAATGAATAAAAATACTAAGATTTTGACACGCTAACATCTACTAAATGTTTCTGTAGTCTGATTTCTAACATGAGGTTGACAGAATGACGTTAGAGTTTGTAAATCGCAGTCAAAGCCAAAGAAAATTCAGCGTGATGGAAAAACAACAAAAATGATATGTGTAGGGCTGAAAAAAGAAGGCTAGAGTGAGTGGAGTGGCACGTTTCACCCATATAAGCATAAGTCCGCAGACATAAAGGGAAAAATGTGATGAAAAATGTACAGATACACATGAAGCACATCGAAGAGCAGTCAGCAGCAATGACATATGGTAATCGTAATTAATATTTCTAGCCTGAAACCAAAAAATTGCCACATAGATGAAAAAATAGCTAGGGGAAAAAATGCAGTTATTCCACTATTACCAGAAAAATACACACTCTTAAATCACTAATTAAATGCTATGATGGTGTATTAAAGCATTATTCTGGGTTCAAAACAAGTTTAAAGAGTAGTTCCCACAAACTATAATTATAATTTTTAAATGTATAATTCGGTTATTTATTCACTCTCATGTTGTTTCAAACCTGCATGACTTTGTTTCTTCGGTGGTTTTTCGGTGGCCTGAGAGTTATGTATTTTAAGACAGAATTTAAACTTTTTACTCAGCTGACAGCATCTGTAATCCTTGCTTGCGTTTGTAAACTGACAGACAAGCTGACAAAGATGCTATCAATAGAGCTGAACTCGTTTTGAACCCTTGTTTTGATTCCTTTATAGAATGATATCTAGACATATTCTAATGGAGCGCTTTTGATAGAAAAATGAAAGACTGTTAGTTTAGAAGAGTTTAGAAGATGCCTACAGAGGAGAGAACAGGAGACAGGTAAAAATAGATTCAAGCCATGAACCATGTGAACCATGGGACAGAGAAAAAGACTTTGAGGATCTGTGGAAGGGAGAATGTTCAGTAGCACAAAAACATTAGAGGATGCTTTCACACAGTCTCACGATGGAAATTACAAGATGCATTTTCTGCTAGCAAAGGGAAAGAGAATGAAAGAGAGAGATACAGAGAGAACTATCAGAGGGAGAAGAACCTTATAGGGCTTATACTCGAAGGTTTACCCCTGTGTAGGCTCAAAAGCCATAGCAGTGCAGCACATTGAGTAGCTCTGCTTACTGTACAACCTCGTCTTTTTAGCAAACCACGCTTGACAACAGAAGCCCCTCAGAAAATAAGTGCTCTCTCTGTGTTCTCTCTGTGGATATTTTGGACTACGTTCAGGTTTAAAATGTAAACATACTTAAAAATGTAAAAAAAAAAAAAAAAGGAATTATTTAATTATTTCAAGCAATTATTTAATATACACAAAGTCATATTGTGCATATTTTAAGCCAGTTTTCCAAATGTATATAAGAATATGCTATTTTAAAGCTGAAGTGTAAGTTTTGGGTTAAAATACTATTACAGTTTACAAATATGTAAAATATTTGTAGGCTGATTTATCCAAAAACAACATCGTCTCAATGGCATTGGATTGGGACGGGACTATCTGTATATCCAACCAAAGGTTTATGTCTATTAAATGTGATCTAGCATATTTTTTGCTATTCCATTTGCTCAAAAACCAACCACTTCAGCTTTAAAAAAAAAAAACAAGAAAGAGATCAGATTCAAATCAAAGCTATTTTATGCCACACACTTAACACTAACGGTGTGTTTTGTACACATTCTGTTGTAGGTAATAGGTTTGGTTTTGGACAGAGAGAGGACAGAGAATGGCTTATCGAGAAACAGGGATTTGAAAATAAAACCAACACCTTCAGACAACAAAGAAGAACCCAACAACAAGAGAAAAGGCCCGACACAGCAAGACAGCACACAGAAATCGTGATAAGGAGAGGAGGGACTCGGGGAAGAGACACAAACAGTGGCCCATAGAGGATCAGTCAAAGTCAGACAAGCCAAAGAGCCACTCAGTCACAGAGAAACGACTACAGAGAAGGTTTCAAATACAGAACAGAAGTACCACGGCACACACGGTGGGGTATTGCATGTGCTGCTTTGTCTGAGAAGGAATGCTTGGAGCATGTGTGTGTGTGTGTGTATGTATATATAAGAGTTTTCATGTTTTGTGAGTGTTGTGTCTGACACAGGTAGGGAAAGCAGGGAACTCACTCCCGGGAGCGGCGCTTGCATTGGCAGTGGAGAGAACTACATGAGTGGGGGTAGAAATATTGGTTACGTCATGGAGCTGGCTGAGCACAGAGGATCGACGTCTCACTGCACCCTGAAACGAACCACTTCTCTTGAACGTACTCACTACCTCCATCTGCAGGAGAGAGAGAGAACCACATCATATACACACTTCAGAGCAAGAAAGAGAGAGAAAGAGCAAGGAGAGCGAGGAGAAAATACGCTTGTGATACTTCACCCGGTAGGAGAAAACAAAGCTATAGCTTTAGACATTAAAAAGATTTTTAACCCTAAAATTAAATTCTTCCTCATGTCGTTCTAAATCCATTAGCTGTCATTTTTTGCTGCAAAAAACAGCAAATAATCCTCACAAAGCTGTTATTGGAGGTCACTATGTGGGAACTGGCATTACTGTTCTTCAGAATTTCTCCTTTTGCGTTTCACAGAAGAAAGATGAGGCTGAGTAAACAATAACACAATTTTAATAACTGCAACCAGGATCATAACGAGAGTCATGATAAAATCATAACTGAGCCAGTTGACCTTCTTCGAACAACGTCTAGGTCTTATTAAGAGTGATTTTTTTGGTGCATAACATAACAAAGAAAATAAAAGTCATCAAAATGTAAGAACTTGTTCTGTCACAAACACAATTAATCGCTGACCACCAAGACCACCAAGTCATATCAATAAATGATTAAAAAAATCAAGTCCGCAATATCGTATTTACTCGAGAATACATAAATTAGCTGCAAATGCATTTCACTTGAAGAAGCATGCTGCATTGTCAGTTAATTTATCAGGATTCTGTTCAGTTTTTCCAGAAATAGAGCGTGGAGGTCACTGCGGTATTCTTTTGTTTCTAAATAGCTTTGTTAAAAGATCAAACAGACCGCACAAGATAACTTCACTCAACATTACTTGTGATAAAAGCTAACACAACAAACGGATGCCTCTGCAACCACCCCACCCCGAATGTTTCACTTCTCTGAAACTCACTTTGTGAGCTGAATCAATTTTACATGCTGCCCTTAAGAACAAGTTGAACCAGGCCAAACGAAATGGGAAATGCCGTAAGAATATGCAATCATTCTGCATAAGAGTTCATCGATAATTAATCTGCAAATACCCTGTGTCAAAAACACAACACAGAGAAATGGAGGTGCTCAGTTCAGGATGAAAGCCGTGATTAGATTAGGCTGACTGATGATATGAGGCCAGCCACTATAATGCGTGTTGTGTTTTGCCTACTCAGTGTCGAGCAGTGAAGGAATCAATGGAAACCTTGTAAGGAGCTTTACAAGCACTTCAGCAATCTATACCGGGCACTCCAAATTTAAAAAAAATGTCTATATAATGCTCTGCTATCCCATCAAGTCTGCTCAGTGATGGTGTATATTGGCAAGAACATGGCCAAAAGAGTGAGTGCTACATCTTCCATGCAAGCTTTCTGTAATAAAAGCTCTTTCTAAAGTTACAGTGCCATAAACCAACAGGCACCATGACCCGCCTCATTCACATCTGCTGACCTTTAATATCATTTATGTACCTAGTGCAATTCTGCTCAGGAAACAAAACTAATACTAACAACTCACAAGTGTACCACATAACAGATCTTTCTACAAAGATCCTATTAAGTTTCTCCTACCTTAAGTTTAAAGAGCAAGCACACAACAATTCTAAGCAAAACAAATCACATAAAGAGAAAATCTCACTTCAAGTCATGGTTGGAGTCCAGACCGAGAGCTACAGTTAGCATAAGAACAACTCAGTACTCCAGAAAATTAATTTAGCATCGGACTCAAATCAAGCTACTTCAACAATATTAACAATAATAAAAAACCTGTGAGCTGAGTTGAAAATTGTAGAGAGAAAGAGATGGTGAACAGAAAATGGACAGAGAAACAAGATAGTATAATACACATTTGGTTGATTATATATGCGGATCGAATCAAAATAAGAACTCTTGTACTTCTAATATATTCTTCTCGCCTTCTCACATTCGTGATAAAATTCCAAGCCTTAGTGTGTAAGATAGGGATGCACAGTACTATATCAGTAGAAGTTAATCATATTGTTTCAGTAGACACACTACTGTAAAGTTTGAGGTCAGTTTTGTTCCAGAAAGAAATGATTAAGGACAAATTACATTGATGAAAATGACAGTAAAAACAAAGAAAATCT
>JAUMHR010000084.1:7635035-7674022 GCA_032361145.1 Enteromius fasciolatus
ACACGAGTCGTTTACAAATCATTTAGAAATGGGGTAAAATAAAATCTATTTTTAGAGAAAACTAAAGTGTTTTTTGATTAAGACACTCATAAAACAATATTAGCCATCTTTAAAATGGCATAATAGGGGCACTTTAAATAAATGACTTTTTTAATTTAGTGGTAATTTATGAGATATTTTAAAATGAAAAATAATTCATGGAATTCAATTGGGTTGACTAAACTCAATACAGCATCTTTGTTTTATTTATAACAGAAATAAGACATAGTAAACCAACAAATCCAATCAATGTCTTAATCACTTCAGAGTGGATTTATATCTACCCAGCAGGGGAGAGGGCAGTATACACTCCCTGAGCTGCTGTTCTGGTCCACTGGGTCCTGGATGGTGGAGCAGCAGAGAGGTGAGGTTGGTGTAGACGTCATGCGGTCGAGAGTAGTCGATCTCAGGCTCGGTGGAATGAACCAAAACAGACACTAGGCCACGAAAGCCTCCCAGGGAGAAGTAGAGGACAAACGCAAACTGGAAGCCCACCAACAGAGCCAGAGTGCAGGGGGAGTCCAGTGCTCGACCGCAGCACACCATTATGACATCCAACACAGAGCAGGAGTGACAGAGGAAAGGAGGATGGGAAAGTCAAAGGGGGCAGACAAGGGACAGATAAGAGAAGAGAGACAGAGTGAAGACAGAGCAAGAGTCATGAGAGAGGGAAGAGTGAAAGGATAACAGGGGTGATGAGGAGAAATAAAGTTAGCTCAGTGAGCTAAGGGAAGGACATCTATGGCATGTGTGGGAGTCACTGGAAAAACAGAGAAACACAAAAATCAATAGTGGCAGATCCATCACATCTAACTACAAAGGAGAACTTTAAAGTGCCAGTGTGACCGGGATCAATGCCAGATCTCAGATGAAATCAGCAAAGACCACATACTTTTTGGGTCACTCCTGTTACACAGTACAGTACTTTGAACAATATAATAAGAAATGTTATGTATGCTTGATTCCAAATAAAAAAATATTACAAAAATACTGAAATTATAATACAAAATTATTTAATTAGCCTAATTAATGAAAAGAGGGTAATAATTGGAAAACAGGAAAGAAATACACCATTTAGAGAAGGATTGTGGCTTACTGTATGTGAGATTGTCAAATGTAAGATATTTTTAATAAGCTTTTAAAAATCCAATATTATCATACGTGACCCTGGACCATAAAACCACTCATAAGGGTAATTTTGAAATTCATATTTATATATCATCTGAATAAATAAGCTTTACACTGATGTATGGTTTGTTAGGAAAGGACAATATTTGGCTGAGATACAGTTATTTGAAAATCTGGGTTTTTAAGGTTCAAAAAAAAAAAAAAAAAAAAAAAGGAAAAAATCCAACGCATATTACTAATATATATATATATATATATATATATATATATACAACTTTGATAAATATCTTCATTAAACATTATCTTTTCCTAATATCCTAATGATTTTAGCATAAAAGAAAAATCAACAATTTGGACCCATACAATGTATTGTTGGCTATTGCTACAAATAAACCAGTGTGACTTATCCATTTGATCAAATACCACAGAATCTAAACCCTCTAATACCACACAGGGGCAGAGCACCAAACTCTGGGCCCTATGCACAAGCTCTGGTCATGGGCCCCCGTAAGCACAAGGTTCAAACTACCTACGGCACCATTTAATACTTCAACTGATGCATTTACCCAAAATATTAGCATTTACATTAGTTAACAACATTTATTGTGATCTGAAAATTTTATTTAAAGGAAAATAAAATTTCACTATTCAGGGGCCCTCCCCCCAATAGGGGCCCTGGTAATTTAGTCCCACTTTTCACCAACTACAGTACAACACCCGATACCACAGAAACACCTTAGAATTAATAGTAGAATAATAATAATAATAAAGAATAATAAATTATTTTTGGATATATTTAGAAGTGTATATACAACGCTCAAAACAGCAAACATGGCCACATACACTCAAACTAAACAAAAAGTCCACTATTTTTGATTTTGTAACAACTATTATTGTTTAACACCTGCAAGAACAGTCTACAATTATATTAAGACATGTTGATATGAAAATGTGCTGCACAACAGGAATGAGCCTTATATGAATAACAGTTATATTCCATGTGTAGGCTACCTGTGCTGACTGGTCATAAACACGGGGTTGAGAGAGCACTGTCGTCCTCCTCCTGTCCATCACAAAACATCGCGCACCTTGAGGAGACATGGTTCTGGACTGATTAACAAGATCTCCCGCTTACAAACTAGCTCATATTTTGCACTGCTATGAACCTGAAATGTATTTATTAAGCAACATACATGCAGCGACGACAGGTAATGAGCAATTATTGCGATATAACTGTCAATATAACAGATAATAAACATTTCAGGTCAAGCGTTTCCTCTGACTCACCCGGTCCACAGCGACGCTTCAATTCAGGCTCCAGCAGCAATCTATAGCTAGGCCTTTATTTAATATTACTCACTCGATTGTGGATAATATTTCCTCTATGGCGCACGAAAGAGTGTATAACATCCGCAGTCGCATTGAGCGCGTCGCGTAAGGCGTCAGACGCTCAAGGCAGAGACCCACTGACAGACATGTTTGATGCGGTGACGCGCTACCGACGAGCGTTCTTTGACGCTGTTACAATAAAAGCCCTAAAATACCTGCGTTTAAATCCCAGTGCTGCCTTCTAGTGACAAAACACACGACAGGTTTAATGCTAGAGGAGGGTTTCATTCGCCAGATAATCTTGTGATGACGATTACAGGCTTATAAAGCGAAATTAAATTGATAAAAAAAAGGGACGCGATGTGTAATCATGTGGATTATATCTAAGTGGTCGCAATGTCGTCATTATTTTGATTAAGAATTATATTGTTTATATAACGCGAATTATGACGTCTGTGGAATTGTTTGTGTTCAACAAAACAGACCACTTTACTGTTCTTAAGGTGATTCTACTTAAACTGTTTTGTTCTTGACAATTTTTCATAACCTCTTCAATTGACTAGGGTAGTTCTTCAACGTTAATCTATAAAATATTTGCTTACACTTGGACTTTGCATGCAGTATTTTTTTTAGCTCACAAAATGCACAGAAATGTATTTTTACAACCTAATCAACAAAGAATAATAGACCTACCTTTTAAATAGCAAATTATTAAGAAGGTGATCTGAGTCAAGTGTGGCTGTAGATTGTACAGATTCAGACTGATGCAGATTTGTGAGATCAGGTACACTCTCTTTTCCGGTTCATCCGGTCTAACATTTGCACACCAAACTGAGCCAACAGTCTTTACTGACCTTGCTTTGTGCACAGTGGCAGTTATCCTGGAATAGAAACGGGCTTTTCACCAAACTGTTCAAAGTTGGAAGCACAGCATTGTCAAAAATGTTTTAGCATGCTGAAGTATTAAGCACTTCCTTCACTGGAAATAACAACCCCATACCACTTACACAATGCAGTCAAGCAAGTATGACTTCTGGATTCAGCCAAATCTAAACTGTCAAACAGAGAAGCATGTGTCTCACAGAACTCCAGAGTTCATGTGCCAGTCTCTTTCACCACTCCATCCAGTGCTTGCCACTGGTGATGTGAGGATTGCATGCAGCTGCTCAGCCATAGAGTCCCTTTCCATGAAGTTCCCGCCACACAGTTTTGCGTTTATATTAATGCCAGTGGAAGGTTGGAATTGTGACTTGCTTCCACTTTCCAGTTATACTTCATATTGTTTGATATGTAATATCTATCAGAGATGAAATTTCATGAACTGTGCTGCAAATTTTAATGGAGACTGCATAAATAGGTGCCTGATTTTGTGCATTGTTCCAATACTTTTGGCCATATTATAATCTATCCCAATCCCACAAGTACCCACATAAATACATCTTCCACAATGTTTTATTAATTGTATGTTTTATTTTTATTGTGTATGAAATGGGGATTTCTGACATAGTTTGCAACAAGTAGAGTCACTGATAGTGTGCTTGATAATGCTATCAAAGCAACATCCGGGTTTACTGAGAAAACGGGAGACATTCTTGTTTAACAAGAAGAGCACTGCAAATGTTTTATTTCACTGAACTCATCAAACTCGTCTTAACTCAAGTTTTATTAGTCACAGCTTTCAAACCACGATGGTACGCCACTTCTGCTCCTGAAGCTTTTTTTGGAACATGCAGTAGTGTGTGGCACACTAGTCTAAATGCATGCAGGATCACTGCCAAAGAAAACGTGAGAAAAACAATACGCTACAAAGAAAAGATTTGAAGTTCATAAAGAAACTGTGCAAAACAACATAGCATTACAATCCTTTTCTGAATCAGCCTCGAACCCAAAAGGGCTGGGTAAGAACATGAGGCACTTGGCTGAATGAAATTTGTATCCATTGCCCTAAAGTACTCCCACAACAATAAAACCCCGGAAGCAAAGAAGCAAGACAAAAAAAGGAGAAAAAAAAGCAAGCTACAATTTTTACAAACAACACAGATACACTTATTATAAGCACCATGAAGTAACATCTAGATTTAACCGTCCTGTTTCAACATCCCTTTCAAACTCCACTGTTAAAAAACAAGAAACTAATATAAAATAATAACAATATAAAAGTACATATCAATAATAATATTAAAAAAGTGTCGAGCAAACAAAGAGCCCTTAAAAAGTGAACTGATAATGTTAAGACTTTACTGTAAAACATGCTTTTGAGCCAGTTGAAGTTTCTTATTAAAGTTTCCATTACTTGTTTTTATTGCTCCTTTCTTTTCCTTTTCAGGCCTGTTCTCATCAAGAATGATAACTATAAAGATAACAATAATTATATTAGCATTCACACCAACAGATGGTAATGTTCTGCTCATTATAAGCATGCAGCAGTTTTGTCGTCGGCCCCTTTAAATGCTCGAGCTCTTTAAAATGTGGATTCTGTTTGGCTGTTATATTTTTATCATTCATCAGCTGAATAAAATCCACCTGATAGTTATTCAAACAAAAAGTATTGTTATAGTTGCGGTGCTATCTGTATCATTATAGTTAACATCCTTGGTGTAAACCCTTAGACTTCATAAACAAATATATCCAAAGGTACATAATAAAAATTATTTGCAAATACTGTTTGTTGACACCATTTTGGCCCACTTTCTCAAAGTTTTTTCTGTTCTGTTTCAATTCCAGCATTGTTATTTGTCCTCAAATCTCTCTTTTCATCCATTCTCTACTTCTTATAGTTTCCGAACTGAATGGCCAGTCGGTCTCCAACGCAGCGAAAGGTGGCAGGCTGTACCTCCCAGTAGTTAACCGGGTTGCTATAGAGGCTAATGCCATTATAGAAGCTCCTCTTCATGCCGAAACCCCGAGGGCAGAACGCATTAACATCCACTCGACTTATGTTGTTGGAATGAAGGTAGACCACCTGAAAAAAAAAAAGAGCAAAAATCAATGACCGCGCATGTGTGAATGGGACACGTTTATTTCATGTTTGATATCTCGCACCTGCAGGTACTTCATTTCTGGCAGACCCATGGGGACGCGGGTCAGCCGGTTGTTTTCCAGATGCAGCTCCCTGAGATTAGGGACGTATGATAGGCTACCGTTCTCAATCATCCGGATGTGGTTAAAACCCAGACCCAATCTGGCAAGCAAGCACAACAATGACTATGCAACAGACAATAGATGAGCTGCACACATTGTGACAGGCATCTAGTGAGGTGGAAACACAATAGACTGGAAACACTGCAAACAGGCACTGGGTCAACTGCAGCCTCGCAGGACAAGCTGCACTATAAAAATCCAGCACATGCAGGGTTTTTCTGCAAAAAAGAGATTTGCTAAAAAGTTACTATTTCACTATTATTTTGGTTTTTAATAACAGTTTGCTTTAATGAAATGAAATACAATCATGCATAAATAATACCAATAATATTCAACAAGATTCGAAACAACTGCAGTGCTTGCAGACAATAAAATGAGCAATTGCAGGTACATTTAGCAGTAAATTTGTATCTGTTATCACTCAGGCATCTCTAGGGCCTCTATGATTTAGCACTGTCAGATGGCCCACAGAGGAGAACAACTAGTCACCGGATTTGCCAAAGATTGCCAAATTCATGGCATATAATCTTTTGGTTCCAAATTTATATTGAGGTCATTTGGATTGACCATTTGAGAATTATTTGTTTTGCATTTATATTTACAGTACATTCACATTACATTTTTTTGCAGACACTATTTAACGTTCTAGTATATATATATAAATATATAAAAAAGATACAAAAATCCACTTCCACTGACTGTGATACACGGAGGACATGTAGATGCTCACCTCTGAGAAATACAGGAGCACAGGAAAATCAGTTTCTTCTTGGCTTATATCGAAATCCTTTGATATTTCTCTGCAAATCCTTGTTTTGTGCTGTTAATTTGTAACCAACATTTTGCTTTCTCTCCGTGCTCGTCACTAATCGCGCAACACCAATGTCTTAAGTCATCCGTTGGAACTGCTTCCGTGTATGACAGTGTTTATTTTATTTGAAATATGGATATTTCTCGTACAAAAATGCATGGATTCGCAGCAGGAGGCCTTTATTCCCCCCAACATTTTATTACAGATATACACACTTTATTTCACATCTTCTGAACTGTTGACAACAAAGACCTGCTTATCCCTGTTGAAAGGCTTGCAGGGGCCAGGACAATTTTAAATAGGCAGCAACTAATTATGCTGAGTGATATGCTATTTGCACTATTTATATTGCAAAAAGCTATAAATTCTATTTACACTGTTAAAATAGCAGGATTTTCTGCTACTTACTAACTATTGCAAGTAGTGACAATTATCTGCACCTAAGTAATGTAGTACTGTACATTATAAAACAGCATGCAATAAGTAAATTAGTAAAACATAGGCTAATTTTGACTGATGAACGCTGGTTTATTACTGTGATTTCCGAGCAGTCATCATCAAATAGTGTTAGGTTGTATTACATGCTAGATTGTGTTGCATCATACAATCCCACTCAGACAATCCACTTTTTCAAGTTCGAGTCGAATTCAAGACAATAAGCAACCGAGTTTTGGTGGAACAGGTTTATGTCTTGCTAATAATGCCTTGTTTGATGTGGTTACTTATTTTTTTATAGTTTATGTCACACATGAGCATGCGTCAATTTCGAGTACAAGTCTGCCCAAGTGTGTCTGAATTCATTCATAATTCAAGTCAAAGTATCAACTCTATGAAGTCAAACCATCTTGAATTGACTAAAAATGCAAAATAGAAGAAAAGAACAACAAAACACCTTCTCTGTGGTGTAATTTGTTTTTAGTTTGTTATAATATACATTCCTTTAATATTCCTTTTTTTTTTTGCAAACTTTCTTAATATATTAAAAAAAATATTATTTAATTGCGAGCTTTTGTCAGCACTGTAGTTTTAGTTAACAACACTTCTTAGATTACACAAATTAAACTGTCAGTTGTGATTTTTGTGACATTAAACGATAATCCTTGACTTTGTGTGAAATAACTGTGTCTCTTTTCAGGAAAAATAAAGATATTTCACAGAATAATAGATTTTCCCCCCACGTCATTAAAATGTCAAATGCCACACCAGGGGGCACTGCTGCTTTATAGAGAGCCCAAAGGTTGGGAAAGGCATGTTGTGTGTTGGAGTGAAGGAGAATCATGAGTGGCTTCACCTGTACAGGTGTTTATAGCGGCCCAGGTCCTCTAGTTCAACGGCCTGGATCTGGTTATTGTCCAAGTGGAGCTCATGAAGACTGTCAGGGAGGTCTGGGTGGAGAGGAACATTCAGCATTATATAACTGGAATTAGCTTCACATCTCAACTCTTAACATTACATTAAAACTCATGCAAATTGTGATTTATGTCCAAAGATATTCCTAAAGCTCATTCAAGTGAGTGATAATCCAACTGTTCTTTGTGAAAATAAAAACTCTTTAATGACTTTAAGGATTATTCCAAAGAATCACCTTTTGGTATTCCAGTGAGTTTGGACTCAGAGATGCGCAGGTAGTTGAGTTTCAGGCCTTTAAAAGCGCCAGGCTCAAAGCCGCTGTTCTGAATAGGGTTTCCGCCCATCTCTATAAGAAGCATTCAACATCAGACAGAATATCCCATCACAAAAACCAGCAGGCTCCATCTAAAAAAGGAAATGGTTTGGTCAGACTGTAACCTCTATACCACATAATGGCGAGCGCGCATACAAACCAATGCAGTTCATGCTGCCCAGACCAGAGAATGTTCCTTCTGCAACCTTCTTAATAAGGTTGTCATGAATGCGCAGCTCCACCAGGGACGGGGGAAGGTTCTTGGGTACCACTGTCAGGAGGTTATGGGAAAAATAAAGCTTTTTTAAGTGTAGGAGGGGTGTGAAGGTTCGCGGGTGGACTTTGGAAATCTTGTTGTTGACCAGTGACAGAGCCTGGCGGGAGACAGGAAGATGTTAGCAAAGTCATGGAGACATGATTAATAATAGCTTGAGCATGAGCATTAAAAATGTACACAAAATCAAATGACTTATAAATGATGGTATAACTTAATGTCTTGTTCTTTTTTTATCCTCCTTCTTTTACAGGCCATGTCAAATATTGTGTTTGGTGAGAGAGGCTGAGTAAATATTAGGGATAAATATTGGGGATAATATGAGTTCTAAGAAGGGAACTAAAACATTCAGTTTGGCACCGGCGTGTGTTTCCCGAACTACAGGAGCATTCTTCTTCAGAGACTTGAACTGTTTGAACATCCTGTCAGGCTGTTTTGCAGAGTGCCAAACGTAATGTGTGCTGCAAACGACAGACCGATTTTTCAAGAGTTAGCCAAAACATGCTTGTCTCGTTGTTTCTTACGTAAAATATATGAAATAAAAATCTTAAATATTCATGTTAAAATGTAAATAATCTAAATGTACATCTGAGTCTACAGCAAAGTGAACAGCGACACATTTAGCTAATATGGAGCTCAATGGGCTGCATTAAAAAAAAAAAAAAAAAAAAAAAAAAATCAAGCTGTGAGACTGGCACACATCAGTGAACAGCACAAGAAACCATCCATGAATTTACATTATGAATTGCATTTTACATTCAGCCTCGTCTATATTTATTTTCCTCACTTATCCCATTATTAAAGGATTAATTCACCCCAAAATGATAAATCTGCCATTAATATACCCATTTGACCTTCATGTTCGGAGAACAAATTAAGATATTTTTGACCCTGCATAGACAGTAAGAGAACTACTATGTTCAACACTCAGAAAGGTAAGAACATTATTAAAGCAGTCTATGTGACTAATAAGTGGTTAATTGTGTTACTGGCTATGCAGAGTCAGAAAGATATCATTGGATTTCAGCAAAAATATATCTGTTCTGAATATGAACGAAGGTCTTGTGGGATTGGAATGATATAAGAGGGAGTATTTAATGACAGATTTGTAATTTTTGGGTGGACTGTCCCTTTAGGAGCAGAAATTATTGAGTGACCTTCAACCTCTCTAGTTCTCATTGCTTTAATCACCATCAGTGTCTTACATAGAGGTTTGTAAGTCCTTTAAAGTCATTCTCCTTAAGTTCTGTGATGCGGTTGTTCTGCAGGTCCAGTAGTTTGGTGTCTCTGGGAATTTCCTTGGGCACTGCAATCAAACCTAAACATGAAGACAAAATGTTTACAGCGTATTTATAGCTTGTAGGATATAGAGCATATACAGATCTGCACGGAGGCCATTAGCTCACCATCTGTTCTGGATTTCCCCACGACGGGGTTTCTTACTCAACATCAGAATAACACAATTAAATAGTAAATACAATTGAAGATCTTAACAATTACAGCAGTAATATACAGTAGATATAAACCAGTTATCGTGTCCAAATGAGTGCTTATTTGGAATTTGAAATTTTGTGTCAGCTTTGCATTAGTTTATCTTTATATCAGAGGTGAGTGACCTAAGGATGTTCTGCCAGCTCTTTAAATGTGCACTTTAAAAATCATTTGGGTCCTTTTGCCACAAATAGACCACATCACAAAACTATATGTAAACTCCAGCAGGACCACATCAAAGCACGAATCCAGCATTGTGTCTGTTTTAACAGTAAAGTGTCCAAGATTCTAAATCAGGCCAATGATTCATGATGATTTCCAGCAGAGCCCAATAATTTATACTAGGCTGGGTTCAACCTCTGTTGCCTTCCAGCCATTTATAATGTTCTTGAGAACCACAACTGCCAAGCCATCTAGCTCCCAGCAGGAGTGAAAAGTGAAATCACTGGGATATCAAGCTTATCAAAGAAACATATTGATATATTTTGGATTAAATAATAAAAATGCAATCTCTAGAGACCGCATCAGTGGCCTGCTGTAAATTACCAGAGAAAATCATTTTGACTTGTTTTTCTTTAGTGACAAAACAACTTCTGGATACCTTAATCAGCATTTTCACAGAAGACGTTTGTGTTTCTGTGTCTCGTAGTGTTTCATATAATCCTTATTCAGATTTAGGGAACTGCCTCATCATATTAGCTTTGCATTTTTTGTTTGGAATTTTTTGCAGATGTCAAGTGAACCTGTAGCTACTTTTAGTCGCAATATACACTGAACACAAATGTTAATGCCAAGTGCCACATACAGTACCTTTTATAAGCATGCTGTGATATTGTGTGTAGAACATGGAAAACAGAATGTTTCTAGTGCAACTTTCAAGAGAAAAAAATTCTACTTTTATTCAACAAGGATGCATTTAATCAGAAGTGAGTGACTGGTATGTTAAGACATGTTTAAAGTCACAAAAGATTTTTACAGTATGTCAAATAAATTCTGCCATTTTGAACTTTCTATTTCTTAAAAAAAAAGCAACATTTGTTGTTAATTCCAAAACATCATTTTAGACCTAGTTATGGAGGTTTGAGCCTTTTAAGTTTAAGCCATTTTAAGCTAAGATACTAAAAGCTGAAGTCTTTACTGTTTTCCTTTTAAAATAGCTCTTTCAAGCCATCTGCCCACCTGCCACTCAAACTAACAAGTGCTCAGTGATTTTAACCAGTTGACCGCTGACAAACACAATGCCAAACCCCAAAGCGCAGCACATTGCAGACCCCAACCACAGCTCTGCACACATCTACGCCCCCTAGCAGGAACATATTTTATGATGAAGGCACATAACCTCCTAAATATATACACAATTATGAACATCTGTTATGAATAAGCATCACCATCAATTCAATTGCAGATCAATGTATTACAAGCAAACCTTCATCACAGTGGGAAGCACAGACAGAACCACCTAAAGCAAAAGCTGTATTTTTCGATTTTTATATCAAATCCACAAGCATAAACAAAGACGCAGTGACATTTTGCGAAAACAAAAACACTTGCAAAGACCAAAACACATGGCATAAAGCATTCATGCACATATGCAAACATAAACACGCAAACTAAAAAGGAATACATATAATTAAAATAATAATAACTCCACATTCCGGAGTTCTTGTTGCTTCTGTCAATTCAATGGCTGTAAATGTTCTATGGGAATCATAACTTAAGCAAACTTTATGGGAAAATGAAAGAGCTTGTGTATCCGTAAGTATGACTATAGAGTTACAGCGGAGCTTCAATGGATGCTGTTAGTGCCATGCAGAAAAAAGACACAAACTTGCAAAACTCAGAAAGTGTCAGAAACCTAAAGTTTAATTCTGGAGCCTGCATCTACCCAAAGCCTTCTCACTTTTCCACATACTAAAAAGCCAAGCTCCACCACTGCTTCATGGGTGTTTGTTTGTTTTGTGTTTTTATAATTCTTGTCATTATTTCTCTGTCTGCAGTTTAAGTATTCAAATTTGCGAACTGAGTGATCGCTGAAAAACATAACATTTATTTGAACTACAGAAAAGCTCCTACAAGGTGAGAGTAAATGGTTTAACCAATAAGTTCAGTTAACAGTTTTGTCTGTTATTTCCTATCCATGGGGAAAAAACAAGACCTTCTAAAAGTAATCACAATGAAATGAAGTAGTAAAAAACTAAATGTTAGACCTAAATTACCAATTTTGGAGATGTACTGCTGACAAGACATAACCCAGGACTATTTCCTGCTCTCTGAAATAAACAAACACTCATCAAAATCCTTCAAATCTTCATCACTTCTCTTTCTGCCTCTCACATTCCTTTTAACTTTTCCTGTCTATCTCTCACACGGCCTTCCTGTAAAACATCCTGTGGTGTGTCAGAAAGCAACACAGAACCGCTCTTAAAGCTTAATGGAAAATTACACAGGCATTTTTAATCTGTTACCCATTCAAGCCAGAGTTTTCTTAGAGGCTAACTACAACAAACAGACATGTTCATAAACATAACGTTCATAAACATAATGTTTTTGCCTGTTTGGAGGATAAGATGCTTTATTATAACCCTGTGATGCTGGTTTGTCATCTGCCACTTTAAATGTTGAAGGGTTCTGATTGGCTGTCAAAGTTAGTATCGTCTCAAAGCGATTCTAACAATGTAATTTCACTGTCATTACTGTTATACACAGACAGACAGACAACAGACAGACAGAAAGATAGATACTTACTCAGGTCTGAGCATTGTACTACACTAAGCTGACATTGGCAGCCAAATGGACATAAAGACACATCCGGCGGCAGCTCCTCACTAGCTGAACCCTCTTCATCTCTCATCATTACCGTCGTTAGATCTCCCACTTCTCCATCCATAGCAAAGTCCCAGAATCCTCTCTGCTCAAAGGGCAGAGCCAATGAGGGAGCAGTCAGGCTGCAGACATTGAGCAGCAGAAGCAGGAGAGAGCGGCAGGAGAACATCGCAGAGATACAAAGACTCACACACAGACCTGCGTTAGGAAGAGACAAAAAGAGATGAATCATTGTTTATTTCATTACATAACTGTTTTTATATGTAACTGTTTGTATCCTGTTCTGAGTGTGATTGTTATAAACATTCACACACACAAACACATTTGTTTTGCTATATTTGTGTGGACTTTGATAGACTTCTATTGTTTTTACACTGGCCTAACAGTACTTTTTAATCACCCTACACCAACTCTACCCCTAAACCTACCCATCACATTTTTACATTTTAAGATAAACTTCATTTAACAGTTTTAATAATTTATTTCCCTTTTGAGGACCACCCAAAATGTCCTCACAAAAAGAAATGTCCTCACAGAGCTTGGTCCTCACAAGAATAACTAAACACACACACACACACACGCGCGCAGAGCCTTTACTTTGTTTGGAGCTGAATGTTTTAATTATGCAGAGGACAATGTTAATAAGACTCTATGTCCTCTCTCAAGTTCAGCCCACAACCCATTTCCTCAGTGCTGTTTATAATAATTAAAACAGATTTCACGAAGTACATCAAAAGAACAGGATGGATCTAGGTTGTTATTTGGGGGGCTGGGAGAATACTGTAGCATTGCCATCTGAATATAAATACATCATTCATTCATTCCTCACACTGGACGTCCTTCCTAAGAAACACTAGAAGATTTGACATGGACATGTAAACATTACTCAAAGGTACTATTATCCAAACGTGCATAAAGAAGTTTGTTTGATGTTAAATGCATTTCAGTTCATCTTAAGTATCTGCTGACATTTTTAAAAAATGAAGGGGAAACTAAAGAGACTGTGACAGTGAGTCTGTGTTTGTAGGACAGGTCTGGTCAGACGGTGTGTGGTGGTGGAAAAACTCAAACTGGCCTTTTTAAAACATATCTTAAAACAAGCCATTCATTAGACAGGAAGGAGGTGGGAGGGGATATTCCTGACAGTCCCTGTTTGTGTGACTAAAAGGGTGGGGAGTCATGATGTCATTTCTCAATGTCTTCCAGCTGAGACCTGTGACGTCACCAGACATTTCAGGGCTAAGATGTGGTTAAGGATCTGGGGTCCGCAGAACCCACCAGAGGACCACGCTGACACCCTAAACACGGGCCTATAACCTAAACCGCATACCCCCCCCCCCAACCTGTCTCCTGATTTAACCTTGGCCCGTGCGTTGAACCTGGTCTAACCGAGGCCTAAAATTAGAGCCAACACCTGTTCTAAACCCAAATCTACACCCTAAAGCCATCCCACACCCTGAACTTTAACCCTAAACCATGGATGCTCTAATACCTCACACTGAATGCCATATCTCAAGCAACATAACATTACAATTATCCTTTAAATCCAACCAGCTGGGAAAAACATTTCAGTAAATCTCACTGCCATCACAGATGATTGTCTTCAGAAGTGAGTCGCAACACTTCAATCCGTAGTATTCCCTATACATGCTGGAAAAAAACACATGTGGATGAGGGAGAGGAGCCAGATGTCAAAGAATGCCATGTTTCCCAAGAGAGAAACTTTACAGCCGCATTCAAATACATTCCTAAACAACATTCAAGTGATGATTGAAAAGGTATGAAAAGCATTGAAAATCCCTGATACTCAATCAAACTCAGCCTCAGTTACTGGATCAAATAGAAAAAAACTACCCAAAAGAATATTTTTACACAAAAGTAGCTCCTTAAGTTTCCTTTAACTTTGTCTTTTGTGTTTGTCCTCAAGTGTAAGAGAAATACTACTATATACAACTAAGACGATTATAATATAATTTGCGAACCTGGACCACAAAACCAGTATTAAGATTTTTCTTTTTTGACAAAAATCATTAGGATATTGCTTAAAGATCATGTTCCATGAAGATATTTGTTTATTTCCTACGGTAAATATATTAAAATGTAATTTGTGTTCATTTGTAATATGCATTGCTATAGACTTAATTTGGGCAACCTTCTGATTCCAAATATTGTCCTATCATATTGTCCTAAGCTTACTTAGTCAGCTTTTAGGTGATATATAAATCTCAATTGGGAAAAATTGGCACTTGTGACTGACCTTTTTTGTTTTTTTTTTAAGTTAGATAATATCTGCTATAACATTTTCATTTGAAAATGAATCGACGGACACCTATAGGTCAAAATAACTAGCCTCATTTATGCATAGCAAATTCACAGTAAAGACTTCCATTAAGCTTAGAGGGATCTCACACAAACGTTGTGTCCGTTGAGTCCTTTATATCTCCCATTTCACACAGCGTCTGTGTCATTAACTGAGTAATGAGCATGGATGCTTTTGCCGTTCCCCTTGGCTACTCCTCAATCATCTTCTGTGAACATTCACGCTTGTTGTCAAGGTCCGAGGCAACAGAAAGATCTTTAAAATGACTACAAACAGACATTTACATTAAAAATTTATCATGGCGCTTGACAGTTCCCAGACCTAACCATATGTCGCTGATCCAAACATTTGCTAAATATCAGTTCATCCAAAGTAGGCATTAAAGCCTAAAGTATCCAATGGAATCCCATTCTTCATCTCGACATGCCAACATCTATGTGTGTTCCTCTCATATCTTCTGCCCATCTTTCACTTTGGAGTCAAACATGTGGGAAAGCGACTTGGAATGAAAGCAAACAAGGAAGAGAATGTACCCATTTGCAAAAATATAGCAGCTAAATTATACTACCCTCCCCAAAAAAGGTCTGGTTTAGACTGGCCAGAGGAATGCGAGGAGAGGACCGACACAATTACACACAAATCCTTGCATCCTGCTCTTCACGGAAGAGTTTGAAAACTATATGCGTTATTTATGAACACAAGCATCATGATACGGGTAAGTATATGTGCCATTTTTATTGGATAAAATGCTGTTCCAAGCAGAAACTCCTAATTACAAACTGCTCAACAAATAAGGTGTCTTGAGTGGGATCTCAAAAGTTATTTTCGCACATCATCAGAATACAGCTGTGCTGTAGTGCTAAATAAAGGTATGCAGGCCACCATACTTCAAATAATATTATCACAAATTGTCTTAGCATCATGTTGAAATGCGTGCCAGGGTTTCATGTAAGCCACACAACAGTAAACACTGCTTAAGCCATCCCAGCTAACAAAAATATATTCCAAGAATGTTTTGCAAATGTACATTCAGAACATCCAGTTTTAATGCTTTAAAACATTTTGTGCAATAATATTGTAAATATTAAGGAACTGGTCCACTGAATGTTCTCTGAGCATTCTGAAACAAGTAGTAACATAAAAAAATGAAATCAGAAAAACATTACATGAATGATGCACTCTGATTAGTTTAGAGTCGTTACTGAATAAACTGACATTTTGATTCAATGTCTGATTTAAAATGAACCGAGCCATAACTGTGACTTTTATTTAATGAAACTTACATCACTAACAGTCAGACCTGCTAAAAATACTTGGGATCCCACACAGTGACTGCATGAAAGCAGCCAATAAGCAAAAGTCACACACATCTGATGCCTTTGACAAAGAAAATCATAAACTTTAGCTGAAAAAAGATAATCTTACGGCCCTAGCCAAAAACATCAGTGGACAATCCCAAGCTCAGAGCTCTTATCACTCCAGTCTAAAGGCACAGTTCTCTCCAGAATGGTGACTTGAGGAATGGTATGGCCTAGACAAAACAACTGCTTCTGCTGGTAATTACGCAGCACATATTCCTCAACAAGGAACGCAGACAGCCATTTCTATCACTAAAAATGTCAGACCTAAAGTCACATGAACATGCAAGAGAAATTAGGAGAGAGTGGAGATGATGGCAGAAGAAAGGTAATGTGCTGTATTCTCTTAGCTAATATGTACTGTACGTCTGTTTAAGGACCAGCTGTGTTCTGCTGCTCCAGTTGGACTGGAATTTTTTGCGGTCACACCACAGTTTTTTAAACAAGCTGGATACTGTTTTTCAAAAGTCTGGGAGGTTTATTTATTTTATTAAAAATACAATAAAAACAATATTATGAAATATTGTTTTTCTGTTTAATTAGTTTTTAAATTGTAATTTGTTCTTGTGATGGTAAAGCTGAATTTTCAGCATCATTTCTCAAGTCTTAAGTGTCACATGATCCTTTTTGAACGAATAGAAAGTGAAAAAGAACCTCATTATAGAAATCTTCGTTTTACTGTCATTTTTGATCAAGTTCAGGTGTCTAATATTGGGGGGGGGAATGAAAAAGGAAAAACATTGAACACTACTATACAAGCATATACAATTTTTAAATGTTGTTGTCTAGTAAATAAATATAAATTTAATTAGTTGTCGTATTTTATTAATATATTCCTTAATTACTTGTTTCAAACCTCTGACACATAATCTTTACAAAAAATAATGGCATAAGCAAAGCATTACTGATTTGTGTATATTATAATTCTTTAGCAATTTTGACAAAACCTCTTCTATGACTGCAACCAACAACAATGCCTTAAAATTTACAAAACAAAATGTTTTTATTTTACAAAGCATATGCACATATGATCAGTGAATGTAAAACTCAAGCATTTCCCCATTAAGTTCTTATGCATTTTTTAAAAATACAGCTTCTTCTGTTTGGAGTTGACTATGTTTTGTGTAGATTAACTGGCTCATGGCTACTGCAGTACTGTTTGATTTTGTTTTGAGGAATGCAGACACTTTGATGAGTAATTGTTTGGTCCCACTTTATATTGCGCCCCTTATACCTGTGTACTTACACACTAGATGTGTACATAGTATGTAATCAGAGTGTAAGTACCTACAGCTGTAATATTTGTGTAAATATGATGTGTTTTGTGCAACAGGAAATTGGTTTCTATGTAAGTACACGAGTACTGTATTAGGGCCACTTAATATAAAGTGGGACCAATTGTTTTAATAACTGATAGTGTGATTGTATATCTTTAAAAACTGAAGAAAAAAAAAACGTTTCTGTTGAGGTTACTTTTTTCTTGTTTTTTTCTAATAAACTTATGAAACAATGTTCTTTAATATTTAGATCAATACATGTCTTTTTGCTTCATTATAACAATTAATTTCTAAATCTCCACCTATTCTGGTGTTTCTGAAAAAGACAAACAGTAATTAACTAAATGTCAGATTTTAATAATAGAGCGCACAGCAGACGCCTCTCCTGAAATGACAGAGACTGAGCAGTGCTCACACAGAGATCTCTCTGAACACTGCAGCATGTTTCCCATGATTATTGTAATAATAATAATAAAACACAACACATTAGCAAAAAGGGAATTTCCCTGCACACTGTGAGCCTTGTGTTTATGTCTGATTTGTATGTGTTTAACAATTATTCAAAGAGTTAAGCTTGAAAAGCTGAAAGCCAAAGCTATGGTATGTCTGCAATTGAGTTATACAATGAACCCAAATCTATAAATAAGACAAGAGATAAAATATCAGAGGAGTGCAGCATCAAATATGAAACAGTGCTGCATCAAAAACTGCTCCTGACTTCTTCACAGAATCAAAAAAAACAGAGATTTGTTTCATATGTTATCAGTAGAAAGCTTTAACTGGCTTTGTAAAAAATATAAGGGATACTAAAATTCAAAAGACCTTAGTCTGCAGGGTAGTGCAATATTCAGTTTTTGACAGGAATAAAAATCAGGCTGTGAGGGACAGAAGTACATTGTGTTCAGAGGCTTGTTAAACAGCATACTGACTGACTGTTTATCTAACAACATTTCTTTCTCAAAAAAACAAACAAACAAAAAGAACAACTATAAAGAAGTTTGAAACTTGTCTGTGATAGGGCCTTTATGTGTGTGCCATTGTAATGACTAGTCTATCCCTCACAGCCTTGTTTTCATCCTCACTAAATTCAGTGTCACTTCTAACCTATCTAAGGTTTATTGTCATAATCAATTACAATTGATTTTCTCGATTAGTTTCTTCATGTTTTTTTGAAATTTCAGTTTATTTTATGCCAAAAAACAATGTTTTTTTTGTTTTAAATGCCAAATAAAATCCATAATATTTATAAGTTTTTGAGATGTAACTGTAATGAGAAGACGGGGAAGCGTGCGGATCCATATGCACACTTTTATTAACCAGAAAAAAACAGAGTCAAAACAGGCAGAGTCGAGGCAACATCAAATGTGAACATCAGAGGCTAAACACAAGAATATTTAAATTGGCAAAGCAGTGGTCAGGAGACAGGTGAACGTTATCCAAAGGGGCAAAGACTAGAGAAAATATCCAAGGCAGGCAGGGTCAAACAGGTAAATCTGAAACAGGGAAAACAAAACCATGCAATGATCCGCGACATGACAGATACAAACATGTCCGTTTAAACTCATGAAAACAAGGCTAGGGGGTGGAGGAACGAATAGGTACATAGCAACAGACAAGGTGGGTGGAGACACAAGTTCATAATAAGAGTTCTGGGATGGATAACTGTCACAAGCCACACCTCCGTGACTCTCTCCGGAACTCAGCAGCGGGAATCATCACCTGAGTTTTAACGTTCCTACCCAGACCCTTTCGACCCACGTAGCTTGGCGGTTTCCGCCGCCCAGTGTCGGCCATTTTCTGGCCTATATAAACAGTGACTGGACGCTTATTCAAGGTCTTGATTTGCCCTCTATTCCAAAATGAAAACTTTGCCATTAATCACTTACCCCCTTGTCATTCCAAAGCTTTGTTCGTCTTCGGAACACAATATAAGATATTTTGGATGAAAACCAGGAGACTTGTGACTGTCCCATTGACTGCCAAGTAGTGTATATACTGTTAAGGTCCAGAAAAGTATGAAAGACATCGTCGGAATACTCCATCTTCCATCAGTGGTTCAACCATATCAATACGAAGCTACAAGAACACATTTTGGTATGGATTATTTTGGTTTTTTTCAATACAAAAGGTATTCTCGTAGCTTCGGAACACTCTGGTTGGACCACTGATCGCAATTGACATGTCCATCTTGGTTTTTTGACTTGTGTACTGGAATGCGGTTAACTCCTGTGTGACGTCAACCCAAGCTCCAACATCCGACTATTGAGGTAAATGGAATGCAGCATTAGTGAGACTGTTATTACCCACAGTATTTCTGGATTGTGAAGCTGTGGGGATACATATGACAAAGATGCTGGGAAACTAGGAAACTTTGTCAATATTTTTCTCTAGATCTTCAAGTGTGATTTTAAACCAAGAATGCCTTAATCGTGAGACGCTGTATGTCGAGAGTTAAGTTATGGCACTTCTCTAACTGACATACCAAAGTTGGGAGGAGGAAGTTGTTAAATTTACTGCACTAACCGTGGGAGCAAGTGAACTCACATGACCTTAGTGAATCTGTGTTTGTTACATTAGAAAGAAGAATTTCTTTCAAAACAACAGCTTTGACACATTAAACGTGGTCTAATGTTCAACAGCCAATAAAACATCTGAAAACACCAATCAAAATGATACCAAGATTTCTCACAAATATAGTCAATCATCTAAATGAAACCGTTTTGTCTGTTGAGCGCACACATATAGGTTACTTACTTTTCCCTCTCTCTCGCTTTCTCTAACAAACCATTGGGTGGTTCTGGGCTCTCTGCGCTTGGCAGGAATCAACTGCTGGCTTGACTGTAATTTGTTAACTTCAGTCCCTAAAAAAGCTTCTGCTTGGCAATGTCTATTACTGCTCTGCGTGAGTGTGGCGACTGGCACAACAAGAGTGAAGGCAGACCTGATCAACAGATCAACTCAGAGAGAGTTATAATGAGTGTGAAACAGTAGTCATTTCACAATTATATATAGAGAGAGAATTCTGAGATAGACTGAATATGAGAAAGTAAGGGTAAAATTTATGGAAAAGGAATAGATGCCCCAAAATGTATACTTTGAAATGTGACAAATTAAGGTAGCAAGGTAAGGTAGTAATGGCGCAATCAAGGTAAAAAAAAAAACTTTATCAAATCGTGATCTCATATGGACCTTTATTTTAATAGACAGATAGCATAAATAAATTATGCATTTTTTTGTTGCTGTCTTGTTGTTATTGTTAGTTATTTGTTGTACTATAAGGTACAGAGCTCGTCTTTTTAAGATTTATTGGTTGTCACCATTCTTGACTGAGGCGGATCAGGAAAGGTCGACTTTTTAAACTTTTCTTTCCTACAGAAAAAAAGAACCAACTGACCTCAACGAAATTAATTGTTGTTTCAGTTGCTGTGACATTTTTTTTTTTATCAGCAAAATCAGAAAATCAGCATTGCATGAACAAATTTACATTTACATTGGCTAAACCTAGTATCTTTACAGAGAATAACTTAAATAATATTGCCAAGAGAAAATAGATAGACACTGACATGTTAGAATTTTATGAGAAAAAATGGGAATATTAAAACATTTAAATAGAGATGTGAATCGGAATTGGAGAATCGGATACTAAAGGTCAGCAGTCAGATAGTTGTAAAATTTCAATTTCATTTCCACCTATATCAATTTCTGTGTGTGCATGTTTTTTGTTTTGTTTTATTTAGGTGTTGAAAAGGGGCTGTTAGATTTGTCTTTGAATTATTTATTCAAGAGATTTATTCAATAACACTGATTGATCCAGTAATGTAATAAGTATATCTTGCATCATTGAATCATCCCACTCATAAATTTCATTCCATTCTAATATTTGTCTTTAGAATTCTGACATTACTACAGCGGGGGCAGAGGACAGTGCACCTCTCCCAAATGGAGCGGACAAGGAGGGGGGCATCCATCCACTTAGGCTGAACTAAGTCAGTGACACTTGATTTCTTCCAAATAACGCACATTTCATTCAAAATATTATAAACTCAGACCTATAATTTTTTTATTTTAAAGTTTAAAGTTTTTATTTTTTTCTAAATTGTGTAAAATGGCTAATAAAAAACGATTATGATGGGGAGGTGAATTGGTTTAGTCTTGACTTCCGGTCGTGAGTGACAGTGTTGGGAGATGGGCAATCTGTTGATTGTCGTCGATTTTTTTCTGTTCATGGTATTCAGCAATAATTAAATGTTTGCAAAAAGACACACAGAATAAATGTTTGATATCTTAATGTCTAAAACACTTTTAAACCACATTGGAATCAAAACTGTTAATAGAATTCAAACAAAACCCCACCCATGAGCAATTAATTGGAATTGCCACTAAAAATCAAAGATGAAGACCAATATAAAGCAACATTGTCTAATTATAAGTATATCTCTTGGCTACTTGTTTCTGTGCATTTTGGGTGTATCTTTAACTCTTTGGTTAAATTAAACATAACTTTTTAACTAAGCACCAGGACATGCACCAATATCCAATGTCTGCACTTGTTCATTCGTCTGAGCATCTGTATGAACAGAGAGCAACAAGTTTGCCCGTGCATAAGTCTAAACTGAGGAGGTTTCACAAGGCTTTGGTTTCATGAGTACGCTCACTATAGCTTCAGTAACGTTAGTTCAGAAACTTTATATCGGATAACTAGCACAAACGGGTAAGTAGAAAGAAAAAACGACAAGCAAAAAATAAAAAACGTTTAGCCTACCTTAATTTGGACTGCAATATTTCCTCACTCCTGCGACCGTATTTACCTTTCGTTTTTGTTATTTGGGCTTTGACACATATACTCTCTTGACTTGGTCTTCTAGTTTTAACTGTCTTAACTAACTCCCCCGGGTCATCGAGCCTGTATCTGTCAGTGAGGCGGAGAGCTGGACTGGTTTGCACGAGGAGGAAATGCGCGCTCTAAGGCGCGCGGGTTTGGGCGGGTTGAACAGCACCACAACTTCAGCCAACCCGGCCGGTTTCATACACTGACGCGCACTCACTAGTGTGTAGGCTACTTGCTGATTTAATGATTTTCAACACGCCTTTAACTGCAATCAAGTAAATGAAGCGGTTTCTCCAAAAGTGGATTTCAAATTCCTACACTGATGCCCTGACTAAAATGTCCCCATCGCAACTGTAACCAAAATACCATTTGCTATAGTTCCTGAATTACTGTAATCACAGCAGATTAATGTTGGCTATATTTGTGCTTTTCCGATAGACTACTTCAGATATTTTTTATTTACCTTCTGCAAAACGAAAATGGTGAACAATGTTAATTAGTTTGAAACTATAGGCTAATAATCACGTGTTATTTTAACCATTTGCACACATCTAACAAAAAGACGTTTTAATTTTATACTTTCAATTTTATACTTGATCACTGGGTCTTTTCTTCACAACCCATAGTCATATATCAAGTGATGAGGATGTTTTATGGGAAAAGATAATTATCAGTTAGACAGGTTTAACTCTGAGGAATGAAGCACCCAAAGGTGAATGAAATTCATCCAAGATCTAAAGAATCATTAGGTGTTAATATTAGTTTTGCTTGTCAAAACCTGTTTGTTTGAAGATGAGAGTAAAAAGCCTGTTTCGACAAGCTGATGGAGGGGAAAATGCAATGCAATGCAGAAAAATAAATCTTATAAATAGCCTATGTGTCAAACCTTTTCCTACATTATCCTATTCTGTCAGCTATTTAAATATTCCTGTCTTTTTCAGTTTGATCAGCTCTCTAACACAAATGAGCAACTGTTTAACAGTTAACTCAAAGTAGCTTGTATTTTACTTCCATGTTTGAGGCTGTGGAGACGCATATATCTGTGGCTTCATAAGAATAGCACTTTCAGACAGTCTACTGTAGCATTAAAGAGATTCACTCGGATGCACAGAGAAAGCTGCAGGCAGGACGAGGGGACACCAGTGATTACATTAAAATGCTCCCTAACGTTAGACAGAAGAGAGCTACATAATCTAATATGAAGAGTACTACTTTTCTTCATCATGATTTATGGATATGCTCATTTAATTCATGTAATGCTGAGCTATAGAAAGCACGGCTTAGCTCATGATGATGCTGTTTTCAGGTCTGTTTCCTATTTACCGTTGGCAACCTGTGCTGTTATTCATTTCAGCATTTAGTTAATTCTACTGCCAGCACCCACTCACTGCTGGAGGAATGAGAACAGAAACTGGTACATTTTCTGAAGATGATCAAAGAAAAACATTTTCCTGATGCTAAAGGGCACTAATTATATTTTTGAAATAAGGTACAAAGTCAGTGTGGATACTTTTAGTTTAACAGCGACAGCATCCAATCCGCTCCATCACATACAGATATTTTAGTATGATGGACTGTCCGCTTTCTCACTGAACACATCACAGCTGTTCTGTGTGTGATTCTAGACCAATATGAAGTCTGATATGTATATGAAGCTGTTTGGTAAAAGTACACTGTTATTGGATGCAATGCAATGATGTAAAGAACATGTTTGTGCATATTCTTGAACAATTTGTGTTCTCTTTCCTCACTCTTTCCATTCTCTTTTCGCTCTTTGTAATGGAACGCCCCATGCTTCGGGTTCACTGTCCAGTAGGGGGGTTTATGGGCTGCTGCCCCCTTCTTGCTCCTCTAATAACAAACACAGGAAGCTGCTGTCGCTGGACAAGGGCAGAAAGAGGACAGCGCAGATGGACAGAGTTTCTTATTATGTTAAAACTGATGAATTTAGCGCTTGATTTTTGTACATGGTGCTTTTGATTATACTGGATGATTCAACATTTATATGCAAGTAGATGCTTTTTTCCTAAATTAATTACACTGCATTTAAAGTAGCTGCAAGTTAAAGGAATAATTCACCCAAAAATGAACATGTGCTGTCCAAGAGGTACATGAGTTAATTTCTTGGTCAAAACATATTTGGAGCATCACTTGCTCAGCAATGGATCGTGTGTGATGAATATTTGCCATCCAAACAACAGATAAATATCACAAGAATCAAGCAATCTCCTCCTGACTCTCTGTGGTCATTAAAAATCCCAGGATGTCTTTTGAAAAGAGTCAAGATGTGACCATTGGCTACTGATAATAAGAACCGATCAGCTGCACCATGTGTTGATGTTATTTTATCAAATTGAGTTACACCTATAAAACTGCATTATCTAGAGTTTAATGAAAGAATACACACACAGGTGCATCAAAAAAAAAAAGATCACGAAAAAGTTATTTTTATTTTGTAACTTATTTAAAAAAGTGAACCTTCCATATGTTCTAGATTCATCACATCAAATAAAACATTTCAACCTTTTTTCGTTGTCATTTTTATGATTAGAGCTTAAAGCTCATGAACATAAAAAATCAAGCAACTTGGATTCTGTGCCTCTCCAAGTCTTCCTTCAGACCTAGTGCACCTTTTCCTAACCAATTTCTTCCTTCCAGTCAACTTTGCATTCAATATGCTTTGATACAGCCGACCCTTTCGGTATTGACCTTCTGTGACTTAAACTCTTTTTGGAGGGTGTCAATTATTGTCTTCTGGACCATTGTCAAGTCAAATTATACAGTAGGGATGGTCATTTACTGAAACATAAATGTAAATATTCTAATATTCTGAGATACTGAATTGTTGACTTTCATGAGCTGCAAGCTCTAATCATAAAATAAAAAAATAGAAATGAATTGAACTGTTTTATTTTATATGTAATGAATCTAGAATTTATCAAAGATTTCATATTATTCATATTATTTTCATAACCATTTATGTATTTTGATAAGGTAAGATGCTTCTAGTTTCATTACATAATGAACTATGTAATGAAACTATGACTATGTGCCTTTATAGGGCTTTATTTCTTATTCCAAGCTTTATCTAACAATAACAATTTTTATATATCATAAACCACAGATGAAATAGATTTCAAACTACAACTAACAAACTAATCAGACAGAAAATGAAGAGAACACGAGATGTTTTTGAATGTCTGTGAAAATGTGTGAAGTCCAGCCTTGCCTTCCACAGAAGAGCCGCTTTAAATGTGAAAACAGCTTGAGGCTGAATAAAGAAAGAACAGTGCTTGTCTGTGGGCCAAAGAGGATATGAAGGATAAGATGGATCTTTTCTGGGTTGAAAAAGCGTATCCTCAGTGTTCCTGTTCTCATGCGGAGGAATCTGAGCCAGTAACATCGTATGCCATCTAACTAGTGAGTCCAGTCGACAAGGGATCTCTGAATCAGTTATACCACTCTATAGATGGTCTCCTGCAGTGATGCTATAAAACTCATGACGGACAAAAGAGTATGTATCATTTTGATTACACTGCTGGGGAAGATGTTCAAAAGGGTTTAAGAATAAATTACATTTTTGTTTTATTTAAATATGCACCCCAAAACTAAAATCTCTCAGATGTCATCTGAGAACCCAGCAGGAACATGACCAGCATGAATTTTGTTAGTTGCAGTGGCCATTTTCTTAGACAGTGAAGCACTGTTTTCAAAATGACTGTACAATTATGTCAAATCGTGGTTATTCTGCGTGCAGATCGGATAACCAATTGCACTGGCCAACTCAGTGGTGCTTAGAGGTAATGTGTGATTACATGCTCAGCTGGGAGTTGGAGAAAGTGTTGGTTTGTTGTACTTTTTTGTTAAAACAGACATTGTGAGCTGCACTGCCTATTGTGGGGCTGTAAAAGAAGTATGTATTTTTGTCCTAGGACAGTTTTTTGGCTTTATGGAATACCTTTTTTATCTTGTCACCGGATTAGGATATAAGGCCACATCACTGAGAACTATCTTGATAGTCATAAAATATAAATTACATAAGCAGGAGGATCAAATCGCATCTAAAATAAAAGTTTTTTTTTTTACTGTCTATTTGTTATGTATACATAAATGCTCACACATACAGTATATGTTAAAAATATTATGTTAATAAACATATCCTGTTTTTCTGAAATATATGCATGTGTGTGTATTTATAAATGCATAATATAAAAAGTATATACAAGTGTACACACATATTAAATACTTTTATTTTGGATGCGATTAATCAAAATGAATCATTTGAAAGCACTAATACTGTATCATGCATATAATAACTCGTTGGCTTGTATCTAAAATATCTACAATTATTGCTTGAACTTTAAATCAATATTAGGTTTAATACAGTAACGCTACTGTGAGTTTTGTGAGCTACTGTCTTCTAAGCAGTGAACTGGCTAATTAAAGAATTAAGTGTGATGTGTGTGTGTAGTGACTAATGGAGATGAATTATGTTCTCTAAGTACAAGACAAGCAGGATTACTAGACTCTCTAAACTTCTGTCAGAAATCTGCTTGCTGTCAGATTATACCGTGTTCATGAGGAGGAGAAGCCTCTATAAATAGAAGCATAAGGAGACTTGATGTGAGAACAATAATAATTGACCTACTGTGTATTTTACAGCAAGCACAGGGTTATGTACGAGTGTGCTACGAATTAGACAGGTTTTCTTAAAGAGAGGAAGGCTTTAGCATCCTGAAAGGCTGTTTTGATTGCTGCGCATGTTTTTCATTAGTGCTCGCTAATAAAACGTCAGGACAAAGAATGTCAAGGCCTAAGAAGTCACTTTGTTAACAAAACTGGAAGGACACCAAGGTTTCTGTGGCACTGATGTGCTGGAGAGGATCTCAGACCCTTTGCTCATGTCTTTCTGCAATATCGTTAACAATATTTTTTTCCCTTACGCGGCTGCAAGAATACAGGCATTGTGTTTTGCAAACAGACCAGTCACAGTGTTATTAAACCTCTCCTCCAGGAAAATGATCACTGGGAATCATGCACATTTGCACCCCAGAGCCATTATCCCTGTATAGAAGACAGAAGCCCTGCTGCTCTTCACGTGTCTTGACGACACATTTGAGACCAACATATGTGATCTTTTACGTTTCTGTTTTTTCTTGCATGCCCTATTTGAAGTGTCCAGCTGCTCTTTTGATCTAAAGATGTCACTTGGGTTCACAAAATGCAAGTATGATTTCTTTTTTTTGTCAGTGATAATCATTGCCCTATACCCAACTCATTAAAAGGCTATAATGTGCTAAATAAATGTGCTTTGTAGTTGTACTTGCATCTTGCTATATAATGCAAATCCATTTTTTTGTCACATTATTGGTAACCTGACATACTAATGAAATGCAGGCTTGACGAACCGAACCGTTTAAAGAGACTTAGGACTTCTCCCTTTCATGCAGATTACAGCAGCGCTTTGATGATTTGTAATAGCTGCCCAAAGACATTACTAAGATGGCCAGTGAGAGAGAGTTTTAAAAGTCCTTAAATGAGCCCAATGCCTTCAGTGTAATGCAATTCAAACTAAATGTGTCATGCCATCAGATTGTCTTTGAATGATAAGTCAAGGTCACTGAGGGCAACAGCTTGATGTAAATCACTTATGCTTTAAGAAACTCATCTTGGGGCGCTTTACGCTTTGATAGATTTCTTGGTTAGGAGAAATCTGTGGTACTTATGTAAATCGCATTGAAGTACCCCATTCTTACCCAGAGGCGGTGTTGCTGAATGAGCAGAGAGGGGCCCTCTTCGGAGCTGTGGGCGTCATTCACACCTGAACTCAGCAGACATCACAGCTCATAAGTTCTATCTCATTACTTTTCCATTCAAAACATCATCTCTGCTCAGAGGCCTGCAGTCGTTCACCTGAGTGTCCTGAAAGTCATGGATAATAAAGATGCTGTCACATACCCTTCATTCTCAAACTGCAATTTTTTTCTTTTTAGCTGCACCTACCTGGGCTGTGAGCTATGGGTCCACACAAAAACAGACAAACTGCCATACATTTAGATTTATATTTACTAAAACATTTCATTTTAGACATGAATCTGTTTTAATGTGACATCCGAAGATGATTTATAATAATACAACATAATAAAAATTAAATAATAATAAAATTATACAATAATAAAATCATTAAAGTCTAAACAAATATTGTGAAAGAAAGGGGGTTTCTAAGCCTACTTGTTTCAAAAGCTTACAAGAATATTTATTACATACAAAATAATGTATTATGCTACAAGTTGCTGAACATGACCCAAATGTGCATTTGAAGAGGAAGCATGCACACTATTAATAGTTTTAATAGACACTGTGTTTACAGTATTCAGTCTTAGAGTGACTGACAGAAGAAGCAGAGGGGGAGGCTTGAAGTGACAGGGTGTTTCTAGCCCTGTGTTTGGCTCTGAGGCTCCAGTGTGATCTTGCTGGAATCCCGAATGCAGGAGAAAGCAGCACGAGGGATTTTCATCACGCTGATGTAGTTGTACTCTAAATGGACAACTGATAGGGGAGAATCCTCAGTCCTTTTAACCTTACAGATTGATTTCACTGGGACAGAGCTGAAAAAAGAAAAAGACATACATTTACTCACTATCACACTTTTTGTTGTAGAGATGTACAAAATTTCCATAATAATTCCTTTTTTTCAGTAATACCTATATATCACTTTTGTTTCAATTTAAATAAATAAATAAATTTATATATATATATATTTATATATATAAAGCATATGTGTGCAACATTTGGGTGAGTTAATAGTTAAAAAGAAAATAATATAAAAATAATATAATTTCCTAAAAATTATAAAATAATGTTGCTCCTTAAAAATTAAATAAAATTCAATTGAAATTAAAATGTTAATTTATTTTTAGAACAAGACAAAAATGCAAATTAAGTAAACGACTGCAGTTATTGGTAGATTCTTCAGTGTTTCTAGACCTTACTAAATCAAGAGCAGTTTAGAGAGTAGAGATATGCATCCTTGTAATTACTGACAGACCCTAAAGCAAGCACACAAGTATTTTAATTAGTGTAGTTCATGTAGTTCACTCTTGGGTTTGGAGCTCGCACTACACTACATCAGCTGCCATATTGGTTGCACTACAGTCTGCGGGTACAGACAAGCTTAAGTCTTTATGCCTTTGAAATGCAAACTAACAGAAAAGAAAGAGTGAAATTAGTGAGTAATAAATGAGAGAGAATGTTTAAAAGGAGATCAAAGAAAATGATCTGAGCTGAGCCTGAGTAGGAGTTTGAATGAGGAGGATATTGAATGGAGGTTGCATTCATGGGCATGTAGAAATTTAACACTACAGTTCTACTCCAAAACCTAGTGACTTACTAGACAGTATTTTAAGGCATTCATATTTCAATTTCACAGTATGTCTTTTTTTGGGAATTATGTAAATCCAGAATGCACGGCAATGAACATTGTACAAAACTTCTTCAAACAACACTGTATATTATTCAGTAATGCATAGTAAACACTACCTTTTAAATATTCGGGGTCAGTAAGATTTTTTTAATGGTTTGAAAGAAGTCCCTTATGCACATCAAGGCAGTAATATTTAAAACATTATTACAAATTAAAATAACTATTTCTATGTGAATATACTTTTAAAAAGTAATTTATTTCTGAGCTGGCAAAGCAAATTTTTCAGCAGCCATTCAGTGTCACATTATCCTTCCGAAATCATATTAATATGCTGATTTGATGCATTTTTTTTTTAAAATTATTATTATTTTATTATTTTCAATGTTTGAAAATTATTCTCATTGTCCTGCTTAAACATTTATGTGGAAACCATGATATGTTTCATTCAAGATTTTTTTCATGGATGAAAAAAAAAACTTTTTATTGACAAAGAAATCAACGTACAGTAACTAGGTCTTTATTTTTATTAATTTAATGTGCAATTAATTTTCTTGCAAAAAAAACTCCAAAAGACAAGAGAGTTTTGAATGGTAGTGTGCATATATAAATTTACTATTACACACAATATTTTTGCATATTATAGTAGGTTTTATGTGCTTTTTAGTGTATTAAGAGTCCCTTGAGATTCTATGATGCTGCCTTAGAAGATAGTAGTCTATTTAGGGTATAGGCAGTGAAGCTTTAACATCTTAAGATGCAAAGATTGCTGACAGCCCCCAGATTAATGTTGTACATTCACAGCATGTTAAAACAACACACTCTCCGTTGATCTGGCCAATCTCTGTATTATTAGATATATATAGCTCCAGCTTCCATGTCTGACCACTTAGTTAAGGAACAGATCTTAAGGGTACATACCTTATACGGTTGTGGTCTAGACGCAGTACCTTGAGGTTCTTGAAATGGCGCATATTGTGTGGCACCCTCTGAAACCTGTTGTTGTCCAAGTGTAACTCCTCCAGCGTTTGATAAACACCACGAAATGACTTCCCCAGCACACCGTGCTCTTCTAACAGGTTGTGGGAGAGGTGTAGGGACCGTAAGCCTGGGCGGAGGTGACTCAATGAGTATGAAGGAATGGAGTGAATGTGATTGTGCTGCAGGGAGAGTTGGCGCAAGGCCCGGGGCAGATCTGAGGGCACCACTGCCATCTGGTTATAGGACAGATCAAGAGTTTCCAGCTTCCTGAGAAAACAGACAGACAGAGGTGGGGTGTTACCTCAGCGGTGGGCAATATGATTAAACTCTGACATCACAATATCAGTAATTGTATTTCACAATAACAATATGTGACCCTGAACCACAAAACCAGTCTTAAGTCGCTGGGGTATATTTGTAGCAATAGCCAAAAATACATTGTATGGATCTAAATGATTGATTTTTATGTTTTGCCCAAAAATCCTTAAGATATTAATTAGAAATTAGAAAACATGTTCCAATATTTTGTAACTTTCAACCTTCAGTTAGGAGGAAAAAAGGACCCCACCTATTCCCAGGAATATGTCATTTGAAGAGATATTCAACCCATTTGAACCAGTTAGTGACAATATCAGTTATTAAATCGGAACAAATCTTATTAGTCAATGAATTTATGAAGGTCAAGACTTTGTAATGAATCAAAATCTCCACCACTAGAGAGCATAAAAAGTTATAGGCTTTCTTGTTCAAACAGCTTCATCGGGAAGACTGCTCTGCTGGTCTACCAGACATACTTGCTTGTCTAAGCACCTCTTTACAGCTTGTATTTATGTAAACTGGGGTTAGAGTATTTTTGATGGTTAGCGTACATCGGTTGCATCATATCCAGTGGGTTACTTTCAAGTGCTGGGGGAGCTTGTGAAGTTTTCTGCAGTGTTTGCATGGAGAACGGGCCCCATGGCAGGTCATTAACCCAGCACAAGGCAGCTAGAGCCAAAAAAGCTTGTGTGTTGACTTCGGTTAAGCGTATTTTTGTGTGTGTTCTGTGAAGACACAAGGGGGGTTTAGGGGTGGAAGATTTCGAGCGAGTGAGAGAACGTCCTAAAAGTCATGGTAGTGTATAAGAGGCTTTTGTGTTTTTCAAGAGGGGTCTCGAGGAGGCAGCTGGTGTAAGTTTACAATGTTCGTCTCAGCAGGAGTCAGGAGCACATTTCCTCTGCCTCCATAACACTGACGGCTGCCCAGTCCACCAGTGCGCTGAGGAGGAATAAGGGTCTCAAATGGCAATGACTGTTATTATTACATCAAAAGCTAACAGTGACCTCCATGTGGATTTCATTCACCCGACAAGCTCTGATACTGACCTTGAGATGAGAGATGGGACTTCAGATGTTGCAGACTGAATATCAATCAGAATATCTTGCAGTGAATGTAGCTGACAGCGTTTTAGAGAGGAGCCCTGATCTATGTCTAGACCTAGTTTTAAGTTAAATAACGCAATTGTATTACCTCAATGTATATTCAAGAAAGCTTTTGAATGCTAAGAGAAACTGCTATGTCCAATGTGGCAGATTTATTGTGCCCATATAATCTTTGCACTATTGGTAAACAGAGAAACTATTCTACTATAACTCAGATAGCAAACTATATACAGAAAGATAAATAAATAAGCATAAATGGAGGAGAGGCCGAAAGAACAACGAAAGTGGTAAGAGACTGTTTTTAACACTTGGATACTAATTGAAAGATTAGATAGGTGTACTCCCCCGGAAATAATGTGAATAAAGTCACTTATAACCAGTTGTCTCTTGCAGAAGCATTTTGAATGCAATCTTCTAAACATCATTTATACAGTTGCATAATTGATTTAGTCTAAAATGCTATGGAAGGCCATTTCCACCACTGAATACATTTTTTTAAAAAAAGGTCATTTCTTATCTTACAATTCTTTTCTCAGAGTTGCGTGATACAAACTCCCAATTTTGCCTTTGAAATTGCAAGTTTTGAAGTCAGAATTTTAATATATAAAGTCGCAATTACATGAAAAGAAGTCAGAGTTGCATGATAAACTCGTATAGTCCGATTATGAGTGGAAAAAATACTGATATATCACATTTCTGAGAAAATAAGTCAGAATTGGGATTTTGTATCATGCATTCTTAAAAAAAAGACAGAACTGCCAGATAAAAAGTTGCAATAACCTAAACATTTTTTTATGTCATGCTTAGGGCACAAAGTGGGTCAAGACTGCCACTGGTGAACCGTAAAAAACAATAAATAAAACTTTAATTGCATGCCGTTCTTGTTTTTTTGGAAATAAGTGTCAATGCCAATAAATAGAGAGAATTTTCCTATCTTTAGGAGGTTTTCATCAACAGTTGGGTTGTTAAATAAAATCCATAAATATTTTATTATGCATGTGGGCACTATCACAAGTGAGCCAACACAATAATTTACAGCCAAAAAGATACCTACACTTACATACACAGAGAAAAAATATGCATTTTTCATATTTTAGATATTGTTAGCTTACTTTAACTTAGTTTACTTATATTAGTTGTCTGTAGAAATGCACCATTAAGCTGACCAGTAGAAAAAAGTACTCCACTGCCTGTATAACTATATAACTGTATCTAAAAGCATCATAAAAACTTGCGATACCAGATACCATCTGAGTGACAAAACTGCCATAAAATACTATTTGGTTCCGAAGAAATTGCATAAATAAAGAACACAATAAAGCAGTTTCAGGAATACTGGTTTCCAATGTCTGAGTCGGATTTACATATTGACATTGTTCCCAAACAGATTCCCCCCACCGACAAACTAATAACGGTGGGCATCCTCAGGGAGCACTCCCATAAAGAAAAGCAGAGTGCACGGCTGCCACAACATGTCCACAGGCACACTGATGCCAGCATTGCACAACTGCCCTTACGTAACCTGGCACGCAGGACAGGAAGACCACTGTCACAACAAGGAATATTTCATTGGATCTCATGTTATATCATGCATGTGGGAGACCCAGGCACAGCTAAACTCAGCCCCTTCATTTAGGGCACTATGATTTGAACTAGCAAGAGCGAGCAATGGCATAACCATCTCCAGCTGTGGCTCCGTAATTCACGCTCTATTCCTGACAATATTAAGGTTTTGAATATTTTCTTTTACGCTTTATTAGAGTGAAAGGCATTTACGTGTATGCGAGTGTGTCTCTTCGTATCTGCACAACCGCTGGCTCTTGGTTGTCTCCTCAGGCAGAGACACTTTATATAACTCATTATGAAATGAGAATGTGAACTTCTTGGTGAAACTGCACTAACTTGCATTTTTTTTCTCCCTGTGTGAGAAAACAAGCAGCGCGTGTCCTTTCTTTCACCCCCCAACATCCCCCCCTCGGCTCTTTCCCGTACGCTCAGTCCAGCTAGTGCATCCACAATGTCCTCACATCCATCAAAATCCTCAGTCTCAGGTCACTAGCCTGCAGAGGAGCCCTCTCCCAGAACACCCTGTTCTTCACCCCGAGAACCAAAACAACCCTCCAGATGACAGGGGGCCTGTGGTGTCACTGCTCACGCACAGAAATTTGTGCACCTATATAAACACAATGGCATATGAACACACAGCGCGCCACGGTCTTTCAACCCCAAGTTGCACAGACTCCCATGACATTTGCCTGCTTATTGCAGACGTGACATCACTGGTCAGAGATGTGTCACTTTTAAAGAAGCTTTAAAAGAATCCTATTAGCAGTTCTTCTACTAGAGCCTCTCCTCTAAGAGAAATAAACCATGAAGGTTGCTCAGTGACATTAAAAACTGTAATTAGATTTTATAGGCCTGGATCTTTAAAAAAGGAGGACGGAGCTCACGGAAGTAAGAACTTTAATATAGTCATACAATGTAAAAGCGCTAGTTTAAGTAACATATACAGAGAGAAAAGAAAAGAAAATTATTAGTATGGAGTGTCTTTTATGCTGAGGGTCTGTAAGTTATAATTAGAATTTTCAATCATTTCATAGCAGTTCTGCTACAAGACCCCCCAGAAGTACGCAATTTGCCATCTTTGGACCACAAATGTTTTTTGAGCCAGTCGTCTCAGCTAGAAATGTCATGTGACTGATCACACGCAAGATTCAGGAAAACATTGTCAAGACTACACCTTTATGTATGTGTACAGTATATATGAAGCTGGGCTGCTAGATGAGAGAGAGAAAGTTAGAGAAATGGAGTGTTAAGGAGGTGTTGATGGAGCTGGGATTTACACTGGGTCCATGGTGCCTGTTTGGACATTATTTGGGCTGACAGGCACTCAGAAAGGCTGAAGAAATGAAAGCGGACAGTAAAAGTCTTGCTTTAACTCGGGGAGGTTTAGAGATTTGTGCCGAGATAATAGCATGGTGCTGCAGTGTTTGGGCAGATTACAGGATCACACACGTGAATGCATGCACACACACACACACACACACACACACACATCAACAGTAACAATTAACAGCAGCAATTTGGTGACTATGTGACATTATTTTGTATCCTGTAAAGTTGGGCTGATGGCTGATCAGAGCTCACTTACGCTCACTGCAGCTAATTACGGGTTACCTTAAAAAGGCAGCTGAAAAGTAAGCAGTGCAACAGCCATGGAAACGGTTCCAGCGATAACGCCTTCTTTCCTGGTAATGCAGATGTTAATGAGAGTGAATATAAAGAAAGAAAATGAATTCCTGCAAACAGGCTTTGAATGGCACTGTTTCAAAAACATTTGCAACTCGCAAGAAACGAAAATGAGTAAAAGATGTTAGAGATGAATAATGTATTAGTATAATTTGCTGACTGTATGAGAGTCAGTGTGAGAGAGGGAATGGAGGGGGTGGAAAAAACAAAAAGCTTATGGAGCGGAGAAAGCTTTAATGGAAGGTCGCATTTTAATTTACTTTGGTCTGTTTCTGAATACTTAGTCATATAGGTTACCTTTACGTTAATGTTTGTTCTGTTCGAAATTAGAAAGCTATTTTTCACAATTATTGTAATTGAACGGTGAACCAGTGCATTCTTAAAATACATATCTACTTCTTCAAATAGGTTGTTTGATTTTTATTTTTGTATGGACTTTGCATGTCTCTTTTAGGTATAAAGTACTGATTACCTTTTTCTGTTTCTGATTACTACATGTTTATTTTTTTAGCTTTTAGAAGAAGTATGGATGGATGGTTTTATGTGCTAACCATATATGTGTAGGTTGGCAGCCCTACAAAACAAAATCAACAAAATGTCTCTCTGCAGGAATGCTTGAGAGTCACGGTCACCCCTGTATAAATCATAACCCCAACACATTCACCATCACACAGCCAAGCCATAACCAGTGCTGTAAACCAGCCAAACATCTGCATTCACCACAATACAAGTGCAAACTGTTATCCATGAGTGAGCTTATGCCTAATTACAAAATAGACCCTAGTAATGCTCTATATATGATCGTAGACAAAGTCTTTATTACTCGTGAAATTAAGCTTGGATTTCCAAACAGCTGGGAGGTGGTATGTGTGTTTCTGACTTGTTTTTCTAGCTTCAGCCCATTGCTCAGTGTGTTAGATGGGGTAAAGGGCAGAGTGAGTGATGAGTGGGCTCTCTGTCGCTTCTGCCTCCCGTATAACACGCTCCTGAGGATGAGTGATGTGAGACCTTGGAGAAGCACATCTACTCTGGTAGAATCAAAACTATGAGGCAGATGCAGGCTGACAGCAGGTCCAGAATAATTGATCACACTCCTTCAACTGATGGACACACAGGTTCCTTAAATTGTGTTAGCAATTGGTGGGTTACTTTTCTCAGTATGTCTATTGTGCACCATCTAGTGGCTAAAAGGGAAACTTTACCAAGTGACTGTGTGTGTGCACTTGTTTATGCTACAAAATGTGGACAAAATGTCACCTCAAGGATAGTAAAACCTTGAAAATTTTGACATTGTGGGGATCGGATTCAGGGTTTATGGTTAGGGGATAGAAATTATTGTTTGGTCATAAAAGTAGTAGTAGGAAAGGTAATAATAAAAGTAATCTATGGAAAGAAACATGAGTATGTGTGTGTGTGTGTGTGTGTGTGTAATTAATAATTATTTATTGTACATACGTTTATCATTTAGGTCAGAGGTGTCAAACTCAGTTCCAATTCTGCTCCAAAAACATAAGCCTGAAAGACTTGATTAGTTGGATCATGTGTGTTTAATTAGGGTTTCATCTTAAAGATACAGTCCACTGTCGTTTAGGCATACAGCTATTGTATGCAGTTGTGAATATGGGTGGTTGTGCTGTACAATATAGTACGACGTGACATGGCTAAAATGAGAAAGGTCACACCGTGGCCAAACTGACCTTCACGTGATGTGATTTCGCAGGTCAGAGTTTGGAATGCAGCAGCATGAACTTTGCCGCAGAAGCTTTGGTATCCAGTCTCTTCCGCACGTGTATGAATGAAAGTCAGTGGAGCAAAAAGTGTAGTGTGACCAGGAATTGAGTTTGACACCCTGGATTTGGGTCACTCCAAGTCAAATCAACCAAATTTCAGAAAATTCCCTCCCTCAAATTTCAGATTTTGCTAATATCTTTATAAAAGAAAAAGAGGGCAGCATCATAAAGTTATTTTTACAGGTTTAGCAATCTTTGTTTCATTTAATGCCAATGGGAACCATACAAAAACGAACTTCTCACATTTTTTCAAGGAAGCAGATTTGACACTTAATGACCAATTTATATACATTTAAAATATATTGTGATATCATGTATGAGATTTTTTTTTTGTATGACAGTATAGATGCATATTTTTTCGTATTTATAACAAAATTTGTATTACATATTTTTGTACCCCACTATTTATCTATATATATTAATTCAGAAATAATAATTTGATTAATTTGATCATTTGAAATTATATCCAAACAATTTATATATTGATTTATATAAAATATGAATATATATATATATATATATATATATATATATATGATATGATATGTATGAATATAATAATATAATATGTTTTATAAAATTAAAAAAAGTGCATGTGTGACTCACCGCAGCTTGATCCAGGCTTCAGGGTAGAAGCTGTTTTCTTTTAGAAGGTTATGACTGAGATCTAACGCCTTCAAGTGGACACACTTATCCAAAAGCCTGTCCTGCACCTCCACTATTTGATTGTCCTGCAACTTCAGATCCTGCAAATACACCAAGACATATCAAAGTATAAAAATCATAAACCTATACAGAGAAGCAAGTGACTGAATCACTGGCCTGGTTACAGAACTGACCTCTAAAGATGGGGGCAAGCCTGCTGGGATACCACTGAATCTGTTTTTATCCAGTCGTAAAAACTTGAGTGCCTTCAGAGGTTTGAAAGCCCAGGGTGCAATGCTGTTTTCATAGAGGATGTTTCCTGTCAGTTCTAAGATTTGTAGGTTAATCAAGCCTGCAGAAAACAAAATGTGATTTTGTTAGTTCAGTTAAAGGCGTAATCAGCCATTTATTTTTATTTTGAGTTGTCCTACACTTATTCTGACACCTAGTGGCGTGGATGTAACCTCACACAAAAAAGTATTTAGCTGTATAAAAAGTATAAAACTATTGTTCAAATGATCTTTTAGCAGTCAGTTCTGATTTATTAAAGGCTGGAATACACTACATGACTAGAACACTAGACAGTATAACAACTTTGTAAATCGTTGTAGTCAGATGAAAAACTAGTGTAAACTTGTCCAGACTGTTAATTGGGGCAAACATCAGCAGTGTATTCCAGCCTTAAGGTGTATCTTGTGAAGAAAAATGTTCAGCAAAAGGGGAGTAACTACGATTAAGGAAGTAATATTTGGCTGGTCATGTGATCTCAGCATGTCAGCCCCCACAAGACAACTTGTAATACAGGAGCTTTTATTCAGCTACTGATATGAGAATAGATTATATCTCCTGTGTAAATTATTTTAAGCATTACAAAAATACTATCCCATTCTTCATATGTGAATCTTTGTAAGGAGGAAAAATTACACACACACACACACACACACATTTGTCTGGTTTGCTATCCTTGTGGGGACTCTCCATAGGCGTAATGGATTTTAT
>JAUMHR010000084.1:7674122-7685296 GCA_032361145.1 Enteromius fasciolatus
TGTTTCCCCATGGGGACCTCACAAATGTCCCCACGAGGTCAAAATTTACTAGTATTCCTATCTTTGTGGGGACAATTAGTCCCCACGGGGATATAAAAACCAGTACACACACACACACACACACACACACACACACACTATTCCTTGCTGCTGTCGCCTCTAGCTTGCTTAGTTGGGCTGATCGAGACAATGATGTATCTCTATTCAATAATGAAATGCCTTTAGCTGAATATTAAGTGCTTAATCTTACATTACTGACACTATTCTCCATATTTGATAGTGCTTATTACACTTTGATAGTGTTTAGTGCTTTGACATCTGTATTGTTAAAATTGCTATATAAATAACAGTGATTGATTGATAAAAGGAATTCACACTAGTTAAAAAATCGATGAATAAACTCATGTTTGTGCAGCTGGTGCGAAAACAACACAAACCTTCAAAGCTGTGTGAAGCTAGTTGGTTTAATCTATTGTTGTTGATCGTCAGATTCACCAAAGAAGATGGCAACTGTGGAACTGCTGTAAGTTCATTGCCATCAAGTTTCAGAATTTTCAGCTTTGTCAGATTCTGTTGAAAGAGCAGAAACAAACTTGTCTACACGGGACTTAGTGGTTATGTCCTGTCTGTTTTGGGCCTAGTGAATTATGAACACAGCAGTGTTTCCACTGTGCCTACCACCAAATTAAAAGCTACTTGTCTTTTGTGAAACAACATAAATGTGCATTGTAAATTGTGTACGCATTTCCCTCATCAAAGAAAATGTACTCTTCATGCTAATTTCAAAGACATTTCATAGACGGTCCAAAGCAGACAGTGGCATTTTCCACTGGCCAAACCGTGGTTCCTATTTTCATGCTGCCGAGTTTGCTTTGGGAGTGGTGTGTTTGGACTCTTCTCAAGGTCTCCTGCTGGGAAATCCGGACGTAACTTGGCTGGACTTATAGTTAGCAGTTATAATTTGAAACGTTTAATTTGTATGTTCTTAAAAATCCTGACTAGGATGGAATTATTTTTAGATTTGATGTAGACGTACAGTACATACTCTTTTAAGATTATAGGAGTATTTAACCGGTGTAATTGAAGGGATAAAAAAATGCCAGTACCATGAAGAGACTTAGGCCAAAGGAGGAGTCATCCAGTTTGTTCAAACTTAGGTCAAGCTCTTCAAGATCTGGCAGTCCCGAAAAACCACTGGAAGGAACTCTTGTCAAGTTATTCCCTGTAAGACAGCGCATTGGTTAAAATGTTGAATGGCTGTGCTTATTACAAGACACAGAAACATAAATTATAGAACATTTCAGTGATGCATATACTTATGTCAGATCATTCAGCCTTTGCAGACCTTACCAGGCAGTTCAAGTATGGTGACTTCCTGGTTTGTGATGACTGGTATTTGGGACAAGCCAATGTGCTTGCAGGAAACTCGATTTTCTCCCACTTGGCAGCCTTCTGGTAATGATTCTTGGGTCGAGGTGCTGTTAGATGCATCATTCTCTTCCTCTTCGGCTGTCTCTTCTTCTTTTCCTTCCTCCTCTCCTCCTTCTTCTTCTTCTTCCTCCTCTTCTTCTTCTTCCTCCTCCTCATCATCATCCTCTTCTTCTTCATCCTCATCCTCTTCCTTTTTCTTTGCTTTCTGCTCTTCCCCTTGGTCCAAGAGGCGTTTTTTCTCCTCTTTGAGTTCCCTCAAGATTGCATTTAGTTTCCCTGCTGTTCCACCCCATCTCTCCAACACGGCATTGAGCTCCACCCACACAGCCTCAGCACGCCCCATAACCGACTGATGGGACACACAGCAGAAATCGAGCTCATTAGCGACACAGGAATGACCAGAAACACACTGAACAAACTAAACAAACTAAATATAGTGGACAAATAGCACAGGCGGGAATAAAAGAGGTGGAAAATGAGAGGTTGAGCATTAAGACAGGAAGCAAAAATAGACTTATAATTAGCATTTATGGTATGGTTGTGCTATCTTGGACTGCCAGAATACACATACTTCTTCCACTGTAACAACAGTAGCAGCCTGTGCAGCAAACAGGCGCTACTATAGGATACGTGTATGGTCACGAATTTAATATTTGCTGTTTTCTATTTATTTCACCAAACTATTTGATGCAAGAAACCTGATTGGTTTGTCTGCAGAAATACAAACTCACCTGTGTGTCTGTGGCAGTGTCGCTTACTTGCCCTGTTCTTTGTACTTCATTGGTTTTCTTTTCATCTGCAAATGCAGCCATGATTCAACACAATAATAAGTCAACTCAGAACCATGTGTGAACCAACAACTGCTCTGTTGACAGAAAAAGCTACACATGCACTAATTTAAATGTTCGGGGAAACATTTTTTGAAATAAACTGGTAACACTTTATTTTAAGGACCCATTTTTACTATTAAAAGCTGCGTATTAACATGCATAATACTAGCCGCTTATAAGTACTTTTTTTTTTCCCTTAATCCACCGCAGGTAACACCTTATTTCGATAGTCCATTTTAGATATTCGACTAACAGTGAGTAACTTTGCAACTACATGTGAACTATAAGTCATTAGAGTATTAGTAGACTGTCTCCTTAATATCTCCATTTTGATGGCTCCACAACATACTACATACTGACTATCAGAAAATTTGCAAGTACATGTCAACTTATTCAACATATTAACAGTCTGAGAGTTAGTAGACATGTAGTAAAAAGAGGTCACTATAGATGCAGCCATACACACATTTCCAAATATTTCAAGTAAGTTTCAACTATTTAAACTTTGATTCTTTGTAACTTTAGTTCAATAACACTTTAAACAAGAACAAAGTATTAACTTGTCACTTGACACCATTAACTCACTGCTTGAAATCATAATTACTGGTGAACTCACTTGATGCTGATGAAGAATCCACTGGTTGATGATGTGAGGATGAAACATCAGTCTCAGTTATAAACGTGCGTAGGGAATTCAGTCCACTCAGGACTTCTCCTTTCACAGATAAAGCTCCTAAGCACACGCAAAACACCAAAAGAGCCTGCATGATTCTGATCCGAACTGTTCAGATGCTTACCATGTACCTGCAGACTCACCTCCAGCTGCCCTCTTAAATTCTTTCTTTGTCAGCAGTGAGAAGGAGGAGGAGAAAACAGGGAGGAGATCACAGTACGTGGTTAGACGTGTACAAGGACCTTCATTGCCAGGAGTTCACAAAAATATCAACTCCTCCTTATAAAGTCAACGGTTGTGCCAACAAACACTAGAGTTTGGGACAGAGAGAGAGAGAGAGAGAGAGCCAGAGGAATGATGGTCAGTGTCAGTCACGTCATGCCACAGTGACACAGTGTTCACACCTTGTAGCACTTGAGATGGACAAATGAGAGAGTTATCCAAACAAGAGGGCAGCGAGCGAGCAGCCTGACTGACCCGTACAGGGATCTCTCTCCGGCTCCATGTCTCGTCCTCAACATGTTCCTGCCTGGCATGCTGCCATTAGCACGTATGTAAGAAAAAGAAAAAGACATTGCCAAAAGAGAAAGACATGTTTCTCTAACTCATAAAACAAACAGATGGAGGCAGACAGGCTTACAGACAAATGCAGTGTGTTTTCAAAGCATACAGTTACACACTCCTTAACTGATTTATGTGTAGCATCACATTTAAAATGTCTAAATGTCATTGCATTTGATAATTAGATAGCTATTCTGGTCAATACTTTAAAACAAGGGCCACTGGGTTTGATCTTTTCTTTTCTAAACCAATGACATTCATTCATTTTAAGTTTGGCGTCAGTGTCCAATATGTTTTTTTGTTTTCTTTTGCGCGTGTAAAACGTAACAGTAAACTCTTATCTTTTTGATTTCACTCATTAGTGTGAAATGAGAGATTTGGGAAATCAGTGGGGGAGGAAAGAAGGGTGTTTAAAAAAAGCCACAGTTACGGCTGGACGTGGGTCTCACAGACACATACAAATAGACCAGCTCTCAGGGTCACATTGTATAGGGAAGGATTGTTTGCATTTACATTCACACCATAAAGTATCACTGCAGAGCGAGATACTGCCTTGCGAATCTGTTTAAATTTGCTCAGACAGCACTGGATACAAAATGGGCAACAACTGTGTATGTGGACATAGGAAGAAGATTTTTTATGTGCACGCCCTGAAGCATCTTTATACTTCTTTTCAGATTTCTTAATAATTCAGATTTGCATTAGATATCAGATATCATTACAGATTTGAATTCATATTATTAAAATCTTCATTTTATTAGCAAAATCAAGCACACAAAAAAATTCACAAATTAGCTTTTTAGTTAGATTAGATTAAAATTAGATTTTCTTTTAATTTTGAAATATATATATTAGTGCTGTCAAGCAACTAATCACGATTAGTAGTCGCATCCAAAATATGTTTTCGTTTACACAGTATATGTGTGAGTACTGTGTATATTTATTATGTATATGTAAATACACACTCATGCATTTATATATGTTTAATAAATATGTTAAATTTACATATTAAATATGTTTATATATATATATATATATATATATATACATGTAAATAATTTAAAAGATATACTGCATGTGTGTTTATTTATATATACATAATAGATATAAACAGTACACACACATATATTATGTAAATAAGAGTTGTTAGTTTGACAACACTAATAAATATATTTACAACATTCAATAATAATTCTAACAATTGTTAATTGACTTTACTTTCAAACATGTCCATCTCCCTCAGTATCTTTTAAAGGAGGAATTCTAAAGCTTATAATATTGTATGGTGTTTGTTAAAAACAATTATTTACTGGCGAATCAAATTAGATAATTTTTAACTCAAAATATAAAATTGCTTTAAAGAAGTTTAAGCTACGCATTTCTAAAACATCTTTTCTAAAATTCTCCCTTGACAACCAATGTCCCTTTCAAATGGATGGCCCTGTAATGCTGTCCACACAAACAGTGGGTAAGAGTGAGACGGAATCTGTAATTTTATGCTGCTGCTCTTCGTACAAATGTCTGTCTGTAGTGAGTCACTGGTGTGAGTGTGTCCTGCTGACCTGTCCGGTGTCCAAGCCCACTTTGTCCTCATTGTCCCACACACGCCCTCTGAACCTTAGTGCCTCAGCTGTTACATGTTCTCACTGTGAGGAGGTTGCGGTTGTTGTATGCTGGCCGTGGAGAGAGCTGCTGAGAACATGGGAAATGAGTAAAAGCAATAAAAGGAGGTTTACCTAACACAGCAAAAAAAACAAAACAATCCTTATGCTTTCATACTTATGAAATTATACTGTGTTTTGTCAGTGCATTGTATGTGTGTGTGCTATGTAATCTCTTAGTCCAATAGTCTTTTAAGGGAAGGTTCATGGCTAGTTGGTAGTTCTTAATTTAGGCCAGAGGGATCCAGAATAGCATAGTGTATCATTGTGATGTCAGCACTGGTGGCATTAGTCTGTGCTTGATGCTTTCATGTTACTTGTGGCCTAACATGATGGTTTTGACATTAAATACTGATTGATTACAACAAAAGCAATTTATTCCAAATTACTCTGTCCCAAACACATCAGAAATTAACATGGCACTTACGATCAGGAATGATATAATAATTCACAAAACAGGTCAGGTGTTTTTAAGCAGCTCAGGTTTAGGTTCCCTTCTCTGGACTTAATTATAGAAATAAAGATGGACCTGTGGTGAAGAGATGCCACAGTGAAGCAGCTGTTTGTATATCACTAGTTTTAGGACTAAAATAATTAGAGGTTTCCCCTGATCTTTCATTCATAATCGTAACTAGAACCAAAAAAGTATGATTTTTTATGCTGCTCGTTTTGCATTTTTCTCATTTAAAACATTAATACTCAATGCAAATTAAATTTTAGGATAAAAAACTATACTTACGTTTGTGTAAAAGCTAATCATCTTGAGCTTTAATGCAAGCAAGAACAATAGTACAATATTTCTTTTTAATTTTACCTCATAACATTTTTGTGCAAACATCTTCTCTACATATAAAAAAGACCCACATTGGAAAAGTGGTACTGGGAGATTTTGCTTATCCAGTCCTATATTTTCAGTGTGGTTCTTTGACCAAAGGTAAAACATTGAAGGGATTTATTCATGTTCAGTCTCTTAAAGGACCCACACCTTTAACAACCCCAAACACTGGTTAAGATTTAATAACAAGAAGTGCTATTTGCCTCTTTGATTATAGTAATTTCCTGCACACAAAGGACCAGAGCCTGCCACAAGAATGCAGTCGTGATGCTGCTCAACAGTGATTGGCAAATGCAGGTGACCGGTGGATAAGTTTAGAACCTGATATGGGGTAGTTGCTCAGGCTGCCAGGGAGACCAGTGCCAAGGACTTATTGTCATAACTCGCGTTCTCCTGCCTGTTGTCTCTGACATTCCTCCCCTATTTATAGACCATGCCATCTCTAACCCCTTTCTGTCCCGCTCCCTTTCCTTTTTCACCCATCCCTCGCTCTCTTAGATAGGAAAGGGGAGTGACAAAAGGCTTTGTCTTTCTGGGGCCATCCATTCCAGCCATAAAGGCCAAGGCAGGTGGCCCTGGGACTCTTCGTCCTGTGTCTGCTGTGAAGAGAGGAGTGCTGGGTGGCCTTCTGTGCTGGATTACCTTTGATGAGTTTACAAACAATATCAAAAAGGAAACCTTAAACCCAGGACAGCCATGGATGATGTATATAAAGCAGCGGTAAGTTATGATTGCACAAATTATAATCATTGCACTTATCCTCCTGAGTGGAGAGTGACCCAAAAGTTGGTATATGAATATGTAAAATAACTGATAAATAAAAAAATTTCAATTAAAAGTTAACCTGTCCTTGATTTCAGGGTTAGAACTAATAATCACCCAGAGAAATCAATGTGCACTGTCGGGTTAGTTAGCTCTCAAGGTTAAATCAATATATGGGAGATGGGACAGTAGAGGTTTGGGGCCTTTTTAAGGGAACATGATACACTATCAAAATGGATTTGATCAAAAAATGAGCCACAAAACCAATATAACCAGGTTTAGATTTAACATATCCCGTAATAGCCAGTGAAATGGAGAAGGGTCATGGTCACTGAGGCTAAAGCATTTAACAATGGGGCAAAGGGTGTCTGGTGTCTGAAGAACATTATGCGAGTGACAGCTGTCATTCCTGTAAAGAATAGACCTTGGTCAGTCTCTGTTGAATGACAGGCTGTACAGTCTTACAACATATTATATTTTTAGTTCTAAGTCAAGTGGAGCAAAGTTTTGAGCTCTCTTTTCCACCGAACAGGTAGAGAACTTGACAGAAGAACAAAAAAACGGTGAGTTTATCTTTTTTAATCTGTCAGTTTTAACATATAGCTGCATGTATCGTGATGCAACAGTTCCATCTCGTTTATGAACTTACAAATGTTACTGACTTTGTGGCATTTGCGCTGCTATCTGACTTTGCTTGGCAGAGTTTCGTGCTGCGTTCGACATCTTCGTTCAGGACGCTGAGGATGGCTGTATCAGCACTAAGGAGTTGGGCAAGGTGATGAGGATGCTGGGCCAGAACCCCACTCAAGAAGAGCTGCAGGAAATGGTAGATGAAGTAGATGAGGATGGTATGTAGGATTTCAGTTATCATTCAGGTTCAGGTGAAGTTTATGGTATGAATTGGGATTTGATTTGTGAAAGGTGTCTGTGGGTTTCAGGAAGCGGGACAGTGGACTTCGATGAGTTCTTAGTGATGATGGTGCGGTGCATGAAAGAGGAGAGCAAAGGAAAATCAGAAGAGGAGCTGGCTGAAGTGTTCCGCATGTTTGACAAGTATGAACAGTATTAGGATACTGTAGTGTTTATCACATTACCTCCTATACTAGATGTGTTTTGTCGTTGTCTCTTGAAGGAATGGAGATGGTTACATTGACTTAGACGAGCTGAAGAACATGCTGGAATCGACAGGTGAGGCCATCACTGAGGATGACATCGAGGAGCTGATGAAGGACGGAGACAAAAACAACGATGGCAAGATCGATTATGACGGTAAGCTCACGCTCTCAAAATGGCACATTTGTTATTTACTTCAAAAAAAATATACATTTAGACAACAGAAACATGTTTTACTTTTAATACCAACAGAGTTCCTGGAATTCATGAAGGGTGTCGAGTAAAAATCCCGTGAAAAGTTACCTGTCATTTCATTCCTTGGTCCAAACCACCTCTGACTTCACAAGACGGACACTCGATTAAAAAACACAGAAAATGACTTGCATTTGATATATTTGTTTAGTTTGTTGAAATATGAAAATGGTGTCATGTACCGCTGCCCAAAATAGAAATGTTAGTGCTCAAGTAAAAAAAAAAAAAACGTTTTCTGTACTGCACGTCTTTTTTTATTTGTCTCAATGGAAAGTTTCAATAGCCTCAGTGAAAACAGATTGGGTTTTGTCTTTCAAGTTTGAGGTAACTGCAGTCATCCTAATGAACAGCGACAAACATTGTTTTATCGCCACAGCCATTGCCCATCAGACTGGCCAAATTATACACAGTTTATAAAAAATAAATTTTACCTGTCAAGTAGCAACAAAGTGAGCTCGCTGTCTGTCATGGCACAAAATGGATGGAATGTGCACCAGCAAGTGTCATTATGAGCAAACTCATTGATGGGTAATAAAGCAATACTACAGACGCATTGGATGGGCAGTTAAATTTATTAACACATTACATCAAATTCAGTGAAAACTGTTTACACAATGACAGTGAGGGTGTTGTAACATGACATACACTTTATCAGATCACCGAAACCAAATAGTTAAACGTTCTAACTTTCCAAAATTGGTTGTCCAGTAGCTTATGCAACAGCAGTTTAAAAAAACCAAAACTTTGTTACTCCCTGAAAGCACCGATAAGGCTATCGTCAAAATTTATCACGATACTGGCTTGTAATAATTACAGGAAGCACACAGAGCCAAAGCTAAGAAATGGATGAAATGACTTTATATGAAATGGTCATTGTTTTAATGATTTTCAGAAAAGTGCAAACGCAATGCAACTTTGATCTAATCCACACTTCCAAGACATTAAAAACTACTATTAATGCAGCATTTAAAGTTTTCAAGAAGTCAAAACTGATGATGTAAAGAGAAAACACTCCAAAGCCATAGCCAACACTGTACAGACTATAGTGCACAAGTTAGAGCATTGTCACAGTAAAAAGTTAGGTATATCCGTGAGCTTCTGGAATGATAAGGAGGTGTGGTGAGCTTGTGTTTAGGGTCTGAGTTTGGAATGGAGAAAGAGGAAGGGTGTTTAGGGTGGTTCAAAGAGTTTCAGTTGGCGAATGTACGCCTGACGGCAGCAACGATACATTTAGCACTGATGCCAAACATGTCTAGAAGCTCCTGCGGTTGGCCGCTCTGAGGCACACGGCTCACGGCCAGCCGGTGCACCACAATGCCAGGCTCTTCACCCACTGCAGACAGGACAGCCTCACCCAGACCACCTACAATGAGAGCAGAGGAAACCAAAATAATAAATGGGGGGGGTTGTCTTCCCCTTTAATCTCAATGGTATTTCACGGAGGAAAAATAAATAAATAAACATAACAGCTTACCCTCTTTGTAGTGGTCCTCTACAGTAATCACCTTTCCTCCTGTGGCACGAGCACTCGCTACAATAGTGGAGGCATCCAGGGGCTTAATGGTAAACGGGTCAATAACCCGAATGTTCACACCTGGGAAAAATAAATATTTCAAGGTTTTTAAACCATAATATGATTCTCAGATTTTTAGAAAATATTTTCTTTGACACACAAAGATTTAATACATGTAATGAATACATTTAATATATCTTTAATCATTTATTATACTTTCATCACAAGTTGTGCTTTTAAAATAAAGCAGGGGGTCATTGAACTTGAACCTGGAGAGCCGGTGTCCTGCAGAGTCTGCCTCAACACACATGCCTGGAAGTTTCAAGTATACCTTAAAAGACCTCGATTAGCCGCTCGATTAGGGTTGGAGCTAAACTCTGCAGCAACACCGGCCCTCAAGGAACGTACTTGGTGACCCCTGTTCTATAGTGAGGAACTGTTAAATGTACTAATGTAGCATTAAATGCCCTATTACAGTAGGTGCTGAACAAACCTTCTTTGGCCAGTTGGTCATGTGCTGCCAGTGCCTCATGCAGTGTTACTCCAGCTCCAATGACGGTCACCTGATCTTTGTTAGACTGCCGCACCACCTACAGGATAGAAAGAGAACTGTTAGGATTTTGTGAACCAGATATTTCACAGCTGTCCAATAGGAGGCCCCATTTGCTCACTGCATTTCTAAAAGTTCAGAATTGATGCTAAAATGTAGCCTTCCTTGCTGTAGTTTGTAACTAAATATAGAAACTATAAAATTAAGTGTAATAAGTGCATTCTGGTCTTTTCCCCCCTCACCTTAGCTTTGCCAACTTCAAATTTCTCTCCAGCATCATAGAGGACTGCAGTGTCAGGTCGGCTGGTACGGATGAAACAGATACCCTAAAAGCATGAAACGGAATGAACACAGAGTCAAAGAATAATAGATTAATTTCTCTTGCCAAAATAATGATGACTGTATCTACAGGAGACCAACGAGTGGAAACGATTACGCACCTTTGTATTGGCTGCAAGCTCCACGGCTCTCTCAGTAGATACTCCATCACTAGGGTAAAACACCGTGCATGTTGGGATAGCGCGGAACATTGCAAGATCCTCCAGTGCCATCTGTGAGGGGCCATCCTCACCTGGACGAAATCAGAAGTTAGGAAACATTTCAATTAATTATTTCTGATTCTGAAGAGATTTGACCAAGTTCAGCCCAGATACAATGGCAAAGCGCCACGTGTTCACAATGCCTTACCAATGGAAACGCCACAGTGTGAGCCCACCAGGTTGACGTTAGACTGGGAGATCGCTGCCATGCGGATGTGGTCGTAGGCACGAGCAAAGAAGGCGGCAAAAGTGCTGGCGAATGAAACTGTGCGATCCCGTGTAGCACAACCAATGGCCACACTCACCTGGACACAGCATAATTAAACACAGAATTTTATTAGATAGAATACAATGTGCATACGATTACTAATATAACCATTCATACATTTAAGGTCAGTAAGGCTGCATTTGATTTAATCAGAAATAATAAAATGGTAATATTAAATCTTCAGAA
>JAUMHR010000084.1:7685396-7695466 GCA_032361145.1 Enteromius fasciolatus
AAAAAAAACCACATTTAATAAATCCTAGCTGAATAAAAGTCTTTTTTTAACTTGCCCCAAAAATATTATTTACACATTTATTGTAACAAGCAATGGTTTCAATATTTTATTATTAATACAACAAGCTAACTACTTACTTCTGAGTATTATATTTTAATAATAAAAAAAAGAAAAGAAAATGACTAGATTATATTGACCTCTGAATGACCACATATTTATGCAGAAAGGAATTCTTTCTCATTGTGGGAAATCATGTCCTTCGGACCAAGCACTTTAGTATTAGTCAGAAAGTGAATAGTAACAGATAAGACTTTAACAGGGTGAGGTAAGGCATTTACAATGGACTATGAATAGTGCACCACACCTTTAAACTCATCACAAAGTGCTCTACAAACACAGATAACAGGTTCATTCATGCGTGACATACAAGACACACACTGTCAGTCAATATACATTTGCTGTACCATCATGACTGGTAAAATATCATTGTAACGGGAGAAAAACCTCCAATTACACACCATGTTCTGCTCGGCAATGAAGCATTCAATAAAGCGATCAGGATGGGCCTTCTTGAAGATATCAGAGAAGGTTGAGTTCTTGGTGTCACCGTCCATGGCCACCACGCGAGGGCTGGCATCCCCCATCTTCTTCAGGGCTACACCATAAGCCTTCCTAGTGGAGATCTGAGCGGGCAAACAAAAGCAGAAGCTTTATAGTAACTTCTTTTGAGGAACTTCTGAAGTATTTGTTTTCAGTTCATAACCTTATCTCCGATCTTGTATTCTGGAGCTGTGAGCAGGTGGATGGGGGTGAGGTCAGCTAGAGCAACTTCCTCATTGGGCAGCTGAGGGTGGATGGGCTTATTGGGTGACTGGATCTGGCTCAGGAGATCATTAATCAGTTCTTCCGCACGGTCCTTAGGCATAGGCTTCCCATGCCAGTTATCCTGATCCTCAATGCCTGAACAAAACAGATCAGACCATGAGAATGTGGACAATCACGACAGATATTCATGTACTGCTGCAGTACAGGATATAGTAAGTCACCTTTGAGCCCTTTGCCTTTAAATGTTTTGGCTACAATGGCAGTGGGCTTCCCTTTGGTTTGTTCAGCATGCCACAAAGCCTTGCACAGCTCCTCTACATCATGGCCGTCAACCACATAAGTGTTGAAGCTGAAGAAACAAACTAGTTACATGCCAGACACTGACAATACAGAATACAAAGAACGGCTGTGCTCTAAATAGAAATCTTGCACACTGCTTAGTATACATTCTACACTCTAGCAAGAGAGACGCTCAGTATTTTTTAAACCCACCCAAAGGCCTGGCAGCGCTCTTTGTAGACGTTCATGTTGTGCTGCAGTGGTGCTGCTTCACTCTGACCCAGGCGGTTCACATCAAGGATGGCCACCAGATTGTCAAGCTTGTAATAGGAGGCAAAAGACATGGCTTCCCACACAGACCCTTCCGAACACTCGCCATCTCCCATCATGCAGTACACACGGTAGCTGATGAGACAATTAGACAAGACAGACATCCAGTTTACAGCAGCGTCAAATGAGCAGCAGAAATAGGAATTTCCTGTACTACAATATAATTTAATTATCACTATAGTCTGAGAGCAAAACAGGAGTTCAGGAGTAAAACTAGCATCAGACGTTAAATTCTGTGTAAAACATGTAGTGTAATGGATCAGAATATAAAAAAACTGGAGTAACATGAAGTGGGGCAAAAAAGGGATTTAGTCAGCCACCAATTGTGCTTAAAAAGATGAGAGAGGCCTGTCATTTTCATCATAGGTATACCTCGACTATGGGAGACAAAATAAAAAAAAAATAAGTAAAGTTTGGCCAATAACAAAATTTCATTTTGATACTTTGTTATACACCCTTTGTTGGTAATGACAGAGGATTTCTGTAAGTCTTCACAAGGTTTTCACACACTGCTGCTGGTATTTTGGCCTATTCCTCCACACAGATCTCCTCTAGAGCAGCAATGTTTTGGGGCTGCAAAAAAGGAAATCCGGAAATCTTGCTTGTTTGTAGGTGACCAAATACTTATTTTACAGAGAAATTTACCAAATAATTCATTAAAAATCCTACAATGTGATTTTCTGGATTTTTTTGTTGAGGTATACCTATGATGAAAATGACAGGCCTCTCTCATCTTGTTAAAGTGGGAGAACTTGCACAAGTGGTGGCTGACTAAATACTTTTTGCCCCACTGTAATTAATAGAGGGAATCCAGTGCAAGTACCCAGATTTATCAAAGTATTTCCCAGTGTACGCCATACCACAGGCAGCACCCAAACCCTGGCCAAGAGAACCTGTCGCAACATCCACAAACGCCAGTTTCTGAAATAAACAGGGAAGTGAGGTTAATTGCATCAAATGGTTATGTGAAAGAGATACACCAAGTCACAAAGATTATCTTTAAGAAATTAACCCCCAGTTTCACAGACGAGGCTTAAACTAGTCCCAGACTAAACTGCATGTTTGAGCTGTCTCTGGTGAAAATATCTTGCTCTGACGTATCCTAAAACATGTCAGTGTCATTGTTCTGTGTTAAAATGCACACCTGTAATATTTTGTATAAGGCATTTTTGTAAAAGTTGCTTAAATATCTTAATTTAACTAATACCTAGTCCTGGCTTAAGCTAAGCCCGTTTGTGAAATCGGGCCTAATACAATTAAATAGCAATGATGCATACGTTTTATCAAAAGAACTAATGTTGCTAAAGATTTCGATTTCAAATAAATGCTGTTCTGTTAAATCTTGATAAATGCACCGTTTCCACAAAAACATTAAGCATCACAACAGTTTTAACATTGATAATAACTGGAAATCTTTCCGAAGTACAAATCAGCGTATCAGAAAGCTTTCTGAAGAGTCATGCAATACCGAAGACTGCTGAAAACTCAGTTTTTGCCATTACAACAATACATTACATTTAATATTAGTGCCTTCAAATGATTATTCTCACACAAAAAGGTTTTCGTGTGCATAATTTGTCTGTTCTGTGTATATTTATTATGCATGTACTAAATGTTTGGGTATTTATACATGTTAAATATTTATATACATATGATGCATTTTATAAATATATACATTTAATATCCTCAAACTTGCATGTGCATTTACATAAACAGCACACATTTATATATTATGTAAACAAAAACTTTATTTTGGATGCAGTTAATTGTGACTGTAATATTATGATGTATAAAAGCTAGTGTATGTGTGGTGACAAGAGTGGTCTTACTCACAGGAGTGGGGTGACCCTCCAAGTCAGAGTCAATCTTGCGCAGGTTTAGCAGCTCCGACTCTTTGATGTATCCAGCCTCTGCCCAGGCAGCATACAGAATGGGAGCAGCATGACCCTGAAAACAGTAACATGAGGGATGGAGCACATTTAATCTCCAAGCACTTTGAGAAAACTAAATGGAAGCTCATAACCAAACATAGAGCGACTGCCCACCTTGGACAAGATGAAGCGGTCATTGCTGGGGCTGCGGGGATCGCTGGCTTTGTATCGCATGGTGTGGAAGAACAGCACTGACATGAGCTCGGCAGCGCTGCAGCATGAGGTGGGGTGTCTGCAAATGGGAAAACAAAATCAGTATCATCAATACAGCCATCAATCATTAACCATCAGCTCAAACATGCTGGATGTTAAAGACCAATCAGACATGCAGGTTATCTTTCACTTCAAAACTAGAACGCAAAATCAGACGGTACTAAAGGGCAAAAGTTGCTACTGTCATCATTGGGGTTTGAGGTGTAGTAATAGACCTTATCAGAATCAATGACTTCAGATACTCGCAAACCAGGCACCAGGCATATCAGACAATGATCAGAAGGGCTGCGGCCTCTAGTATTTAAATACAGAGACAACAGTGAAACCTTTTTTTTTTGCCAGGTACTAAGCTTATGTAACAGAACACCAACATTTTTATTTTCTCACCCTCATGTCACTCCAAACCTGTATATTGCTTTAGCTAGAAAAGCATTGTTCATTGTAATTATATGAAAGAGTTACTGTACATTATTCTAAGTGTATCCTTTTGTGTTCCATGGAAGAAACAAAGTCACATAGGTTTAAATTTACATGAGGGCAAGTAAGAGGACTGATATGATTTTATTCGATTTTTTAATGGGCGTGTAAGTCACAGAACTATAGAAAAAAAAAATAATAAAAATAATAATAATAATGAGAAAAAAAAAAAAAAAGGTTATTCGTTTTCTTACTACCTCATAATACTATTAGGACACTACAATTTGACTTTCTCCATGCAATTCTGAAAGTGACATCTGAAAGATGTCTGCAGCAAAAACGAGCTTCCATTCAGATCAGTCAAGCTAATTTAAAAAATGCAGCACTGGTAGATGATATACAGATGACTAAGCTTTAAGTTAAACTGAGGATGCAGTACAACTGTTGGGTAGTTTATTCCTAAAGTGGTTTAAGGTAACAGGATATTTGAAGTCAGAGTTTGTAAGTCACTCATGCAATTTAGGGGTCACATTTTTAACTGTCTGTTATGAAAAGACTTTTACATTTATTGTGAGTGTAAAACCATGCAGTCTTGTTATTCTTCAATCCATTCCTAATGATCCAATAAACAAAACACCACTGATGAATTACCATCTTTGTCCTATACAGTGACTCACTTAGGCTGAAATAAAGAAAACGGACAAGGGATTAAGAAACAAATCTCTAAAGGTACAGGCAAAATTACGCTACTAATACTTCCTGGTTTAAACCTCTACACGTACTGTGCTTATCTCTGAGAAGACGGAAAAAAAATTTGAAAAGAGGAAAAAAAAAAAAAAAGAAATGAGAAGGAACAGAAACAAGAGGAAGTGTCAAAACCATAAAACAAATAGTATCAGGTAAAAGTTTCAACACTCAGGGAAATTCCTTCACAATATTTTCAATGAATGAAAGATTGTTGCATGCCAGCAAGGGCGTGAGCAGAGTCCTGTAACAAATTAACCCTCTGATGCATGGTGTGCACCATATAAACTACGCATTTTAATTCTCTTTTTGATAGGATTAATCCATTCAATAGGGAAGCTATAGGTTTAGAAACTCTCCTCTTCGATTTCACTTCATGTTGAGTAATGACCATCTGTGGCAATACAGCGGCCAGTCTCACAAACCAGAACTGCGAGATTAAGCAATGCCAAAGCAAAGCTTTTCTTTCACACACGCTTCATTCGAACTCTGCTTATCGCCACACGCCTGAATAAAGCGCGCTTTTGATTTGTCTTCTATCAGCCCATAAGTTAATCTTGCCCAACAGCACTTTAACCCACAGCACAACGGATACCACGAGACCTACACGCTTCCACGTGACAACCTGTAGATAAAGCGTGCAGTTGCGAGCTCGCGGGATAAATTAATTAGTGATGTTTAAGTCCGAATCCCTTCCACGGAACGGTTCTTTCGAACAATTTTACAAATAAAAAACCGGCTCAAGAAAAGATCCACAGCGTAATTGCGTCATCACGTCGCCTTGACCCGGCGTGGCTTTACGTGCTCGTTTTATTAAGGAATACATATTGCCGTTTAAATATGTATGCTGTTAAATAGGCATAAAAGATTGCCCACGTTTCAGGTATAAATTTGCATTAAAATATTAATTAATTGCTCTGCGAATGCTCCTCTGTCAGGTTAATCAACTCAGCGAGTCAGGATTTGTTCATTCCGACTCGGCTCTCTGAACTGGTTCATCTGAAAAGATTCGACTCAAAGAAACAGCTCGTTCTTGAATAGCCACGATCAATCAGTTGAAGCACAGCGCGTAGTACACTAACGTTACATAGAAATTAAACGCAATGGTTAATTTAGGATTCACTAAAAGTTGACACTTTATAATCCCACGTGAAGTCCCACATACCCGTGCTAATAATAGGGGCGATGAGAGCTAAGCCAATTTTCACTGATCATCGCTTGGAGGCCACAAAGGGCTAAAAAGCTGTCAAATAAGAGTCCAAAGCTAATGACTCGCTTAACAGGTAGAATGATTCAAAAACTAACAAGTAACAGCAGTGTGCCCGGCCCCCTCGCCAAGTTCACGTGCTGTGCGGGACCGTAAAGTAAATGTTTGCACCGCACATTAGGTAAACGTACGAATACAGTTGCAAATCTGTCGTTTACCATCACAGAAAGACGTCACGAATGTGTTTCAGCAAATGTAAAATATTTTACCCGGAGTTTGAGGCGCATGTTTCCTTGATGGAGTGAATCCTGAGCTTGTTGGCGATGTCTTTCAGGGCCTGCAGAGTTTTCTCGTCGGGTTTGTGATAGCTCATGTTTCAACTGTGTGTGGAAATTAACACGAGTGCTGTAACTGAAAAATAAACTCTTATAACTACGTTAATCTGTAACTATTAAGATAAACGCAGTGAGCACCAGAGCCGAGCACGGTGTGGAGGGTAACGTGGTGTGCTGTAGCTTTTAAGCGAGGCGTTACGTCAGCTGTCAACTCATCCGAGAACGCCTACCATTGGACGGAACGCTTTTCGCAACAGAGCTGCAGAAGAGAGGTTGCCAGATCAGGGCAAAGACCGCAGGCAGACACAATTCTGTGTGTTGTAATAACTCTCTCATGCATAAGATTAGGAGGAGACAGAAGTGATTTCTGTTTTGTTACACTTCAGTAAAATCTTCTTTGATCTTCATGATTAAATGTTTGCGGTTGTTGTAAACTATCTGAAGGAGTAGATGATTGAATCAGGGATTCGTCGAGTCATGGTGACAGTTTTTAGGAAAGGAGTGCGGAAACTGATTAACCCTTTACAGCACACTGTATTGTATTTTATACACAAGTTTCTAGTAATGTTATAAGGGCCTGTTTGACCTAAATTACCAACAAAACATAAAATCTTATTGAACGCCTGGTGTACATAATCTTTGTGCAGTGATATTGTTTTCAGATTTTGATTTGCAGTCTAATTTATTTAACTAAAAATGTCCACCTATAAGTTGTGGTACGCACGTGATGATTTTCTTAATAAAGTACAATTAATTTTTATACTATACTATGAACTTTTCTTTAGTATTACTTGATTGTCTATACCCGAGTTCTCTTTTGTACACAAGAAAAACAACAGAGTTTAGATCATAAAATATAACATCTTAAGATATTTCTGTAGTTGTCTGCTATATCATTATAATGATATCATTAGTTATGATAGGTTATCAAATTCTTTATGGCCATATAAATGATAACATTTGCACTACACTATGCGTTTGTTTTGTCTGAATAAAACACATATCCAAACTGTTTTACAATTTTGTTCAATAAGTGGATCCTTTAAAAAAAAAAAAAAAGCAAATCTGACTATTATTTCCTGTCAGGCTTACAGTTACAAGAAAAAGGCTCTGCCTCTTTAATGTGGATGGGAATGAACAAACCAGGAAGTGACATCTCTTGTTCTCTTTTGGTAGAACACCAAACAATGTAAAAATTACAACATCAAACCGTATGTGAGATTGCAGAAAATTAAACCATAAAAACAAAGGATGTTTAAACTCCCAATTTCTATTCATATTCTTTCTGGTTTCCTTTAAAACATAATGACTTTCTTTTGTAAATTAGATTGCAGTAAGATTGCATTTCCTTGTTTTCTTCACAATATAGGTTACAGTGATATGTAGACCTACCTTGTTATCATATCTAGTGATAAGTGCTAGACAGTAATAATTTTACCAGCAGCTACAGCTATAAAGATCACATCAGCAACTATATTGCACTAAACAAAACCAAAACGTTTTTATTGAATATAAATCTAATATTAGCAAGTATATTCAATGTAGCATAGCCTGTTCAATTGTCCTCTTGATCTTCAGCATATTCATCTTCAAAATCCTAAAAAAGATGTTTTACAATTAAAATACCTTTTGATAGACATGACTACATGAAGATAATTGACCACAAAGTACGCCATAAACAGGTTCCACACCTTCTCTTGGGCCTCAGCCTTCTCTCCAGCTGTGATGGGATCCTTGTCCAGTCTCTCCAGTTGGGAGAGATGTGAGATCACATACAGCCTGTAATCATCAGTCTTTGCTAAAGGGTTGTCCAAGAGCACAAGGGCCTTCAGTGTTTGCCCCACATTCACTAGAGTTTGCAAAGCCCTCATAGAAGATATAAGGTTCCCCCTTAAAGTAAAAAAAGAGGGTTGTCAGTAAGTGGTAATATATCTCTATTTAGTAAGAGACATTTGCTTTCTCGATTTCACAGAGACTGGGAAAATGCCAAACCTCTTTATGTTACCTGACATTAAGATATTGGAGACATTTCATGTTGGGACTGAGTCCATCTAGTGTTTCCAACTGGTTATCTCTGAGGTTAAGAGTGTTGAGACGCTGGAGCTTATCCAAACCCTCCAATCGCTTTATGTTGTTCTGAGCCTAAAAGTGCAAGATGATAGTTTATTGGAGAAAATCAGTATTGTGTACTTTTATCTACAATAAACACAAATACAAGCAGTTATACCAGATACAAATGGCGTAAATTGGGGAGGTAAATGCCATCTGTAGTTTCCAAACCATTTCCTCTTAAATCGAGAGTCACCAAATTGGTCAGATTGTGATATTCCAGGCCCTGCATGCTCTGGATACCATTACCTAAAAATATTTTATGAAATGGTGGTGTTTAGTGCAGCAGATAAAGCTTAACGGTGCATGTTTATTGTCTAGATGCCCTAGATGTCAATGCATAATCTTTGAATTACATTATAGAATCACTAATGTTAAATACAGCTATACACACCACTCTAGATTTGCTGAACTCAATCAGTTTGGTTGGTACTAGGGTAAAAAGATTACAGCATTGTAAAATTTAAATAATCTAATAAATGGATCTAACTAACCAGTGAGATTGAGGGTTTCCAGTGCTGGACCTCCAAGACCTTTAACATCAAACAGGGAGTTGTTGGCCAAGCTGAGCCACTGTAGGTAACTGAGCTTGTGAAACGGCTGGTTCTCAAACCTCTGAAGTAGGTTGCCATCTCCTTTCACCCACAGCAGCTGGGTGAGATCAGCCAATGGAGAGAAGTCTGATAAACGATTGGAGGAGATGTCTAAGTAGCGCAGGTGGATGAAGGAGCGGAGCAAGGCCAGGTCTGTCAGACCCCTAAAGATATGGTGAAAACCAATTTAAAATGGATTGGTTCAACTTACACTTGAGATACAGTAAATGTGTAAGGTAGTGTTTTAAAAAGATATGTATAAAATAATGTTCAAGACGAACTTACTTGCTTTTAAGGTCAAGCCTGACATATGCATGAGACAGACCATTTCCTGTGCGACACAATAAGGACAAGCTCTTCACCATCATGTCCTGAGTAAGTGGACATGGCTTTAGCTGGTAATAAAAAGTCAAATTCATGGACAAGTCAGAAAGAGCTTTATTACCAAGTATTTTTACACACACAGGGAATTTGGCTTGTCCACAAGAGCTCCAGTGCAGAATAAAGTATTATTATTTTTAGTTTGTTTTGTATGCAAGAAAAAATATGATTCATATTTAAAACCAAATCTTCTTAGATGTACTTGGCTCTTTGAGTCACCTGATCGTCTTGTCCGGAAATCTCCTTCTCTTTTCTTTCAGTATAATTTCTTTCCCCCTGTCCTTCTTCATCCTCTTCTTCAGTCTCTGCTTTTAACACCTCACGTTCACCGGAGTCTGACATTCTTCCCCTGTTTTGGTTACCTTGCTGATTAACTTTTTACGGCGTAAAACGGAATGATTCGGCGTTTAAATGAACCGATTCGTTTGATCATACCGCTAGCTAACGTTAATTTAGGAATTAACAAAGGATTTACTTCAGCTTGTAGACCTGAAGGTGTTTCACTGTCACACACTTCGCGCTGAATCGTGTTTACATCTGTTTCCATAGCAACACCGCGCGTCTCTACTACCCACTGATCTATTAAAGCAGTGGTTCTCAACCCTGGTCCTCGCGCCCCCCTGCTCTGTGTATTTTGCATCTCTCTCTTTCTTAACGCACCTGATTTTGATAATCAGCTAATTAGAAGAGAGCTCCGTGCATGAGC
>JAUMHR010000084.1:7696809-7708421 GCA_032361145.1 Enteromius fasciolatus
TGGGATGGCACTTCAGTTCATAGAATGAGTAAAGGCAGGTGAGCGAATACTTTTGGTAATATAGTGTATATGCACATACACATTTGGCTATCCCTTTTGAATGTTCCCCTCATAGTTCTCCATGCAGATCTGGATGCGTCGAGTGAAATATCCAGGCTCAGAAATGGCCTTCAGCAGGTCGTTCTGTACCAGACACAGATCATACAGCTCTGATGTGGAGGCTGTTCGAGTCTGCAAACCCTCAGGGTCCAGAAACACCTGCAAAAACAGGTGAGCGTTCAGAGGAATGGGTAAAACGTAAGGAAGGTTCAATCTGAAGAAGAGAAAACACACATCTAATACCTTAGGATGGACAATAGTGTCCTCATCGTTTTGCCGAATGTTGTCATCAATGAAGATATGCTGAACTTTGGGGTCAAAAGGGTCAATCCAGAGTGGTTTTCCTCCCAAGATGGAGTATGTGTTCCGTGCCCACCTATTTAAGAAACACAGGCATTGTAATTGTTTAAAAAAAATAATTGTTTTCAGATACATAACTGGTTCCTTACCAGTCAAAGTGGTCTTGGAAGCCACCAAGACCTTCAGTAGAGCTCAGGTACTGGTAAACATGCCGTTCTCCATCCCTTGTGGACACGTGTTCTTCTCCACGGATCAGTGTTGCTCCTTTACTGCTGCACTTGATGTGTCCGGAGGTCACGTTCACCCTCAGCTGTGAGAAAAGAGAGTCTCAACGAGGCTCGGCTTATCTGGGACAACACAAAACCTACTTTTCCATAGCAAATACCTTTAGAGCCGGTAGGTCGGGAAATAGTGGATGTGAGCCTTGCTCTACAGCATGCTTGACAGCATTAAGAACACGGGGCAGATCTGTGCCGAATGTACGGAACAGGACGGAGAACTCCACGCCCTGTGAAGCGAAGTCCTGCAGCATCTGGAAGAAGGAAGGGAGGATCCAGTGATACAACTTCCCATCTTCTCCCTTAACAGAGAGCTCTTTATCTGCAGGCAAGTCAGACGGCCATCGGAGTAGCTCTAGATGTTCCTCCAGGACCTTCCGGAACCGTCGGCCTGGACCTATGGTGGTGAAGCCTGCCACTCGGCCAAACTGAGAGTAGTAAGTGATGGCACCCTCACAAGGCTGGAGGAGAGATGGTGCTTCTGACAACCACTCCCATTTACCTGAGAACAGTGAGAAGGACCATGTGACGTGATGCTGAGTAAAGGCCACTGAATGTGCTATAAAATATATTTTTCAGAGAATCAGCTATGTAAACATAACATCTATAAACATTGTTATTTTTTGGCTTTAGAAAAAAAAAACTTACATAAAGCACATAAACTTACATAAAAACTTACACAAACTTACATAAAGCACCTTTATTAGTAAACATTAAAAAAATGTGTGAGTTTAAGGAATATACTCCTATAGAATTGTGATATTTGTCATTTTTTAATATAAATATAAAAATATTTTATAAAAGAACATACATTTCTATAAGCACAATGCATTGCACTATTTTATCATTTTTATAAAAGTATATACATTTAAATAATACACACACAAACTCGTATACAAATTGTAAATTTTATATTGATTTTTTTTTTATAATAATAATAATAATAATAATAATAATAAATTAAAAAAAGAGATAAAACAGAAATAAATTGGAGAAGAGTGTCATGTTTTAAATAAATAAACAAAACAAGTAGAAAGAATAGAGAATTATATTGTTTAAATTTTTTTATAATAAATAAAAAGAAAAAATAGAATAGAAAATGAACAGAGAATGCTAGTGTTGGTGGGTTATTTAAAAAAAAAAGAAGAAGAAGAAAGAAAACAAGTATATAAAATAGAAAAAGAACAGAGAGCACTAGTGTTAGAGGGTCACTATTTTTTTTATTTTATAGAATAGATAATGCTAGAGTCCCCGGTTTGCCTGTTGTCTGGAAAGTTAGCTTGAGGGTTTCTGGTCTGTAGAAGTTACCCCTGAAGTTAGATAAGTGGTCTTACCTTTTGTCATGCGCCCCCAGGTCACCGTGGACAGGAAGTATTCAAGAGCAGCTACTGTTCCTTGTCTTGTGACTGCGTCAGATACAAGGATTGTGTTGTTGAGATCAAAGTGAAGAACGATTCTTCTGGAAGGTCCTTTTGGGATTGAATCAGAGGGATCTTTATATCGATCTGTCCCGTCAGAGTTGACATCACTTCCGCATCCATTAGTTTGGTTCTGATCGATACTTGTTTCAGGGATCCTCTCCGAGTTATACATGGCGCTACAATGTGTATAGGAGGATATATTTCCAACTACAGTTATTCATATATAAGCTAAACAAATATACTTAAGTGTAAACGAGGATAAGTGTCTCTGGCGCTGAATGACTGGTGAATCGTCCAGATTTCACGTGACCTGCGCGGATGACACACATCTCAGTCAGAGGAAAAACAGCGTGACACGTGATGCTCTCACTCTCTGTGTGGACAGAAGCATTCATTGACTGCGTTCGTTTAAAAGAGGACGTCTGGCTGAAAACATCTGAGCTCTAAAACCGGCTTTTAGAATGACAGCGTGACTTCCTTGTCAGTGTCAAATATCGCGAGAAAGAGCGGGGTCTGCAGCGCTTAACGGGTGAATGTGGTGAGAGCGCCACCTACTGCTGCCTCCCTTCTCCTCCTGGCGACTGTGAATCATCGTTACATTGTTAAATACTGTCATGCGCACAATAACTTTATTTAGTATGTTTATATTCGTAAACGTAATATGGTGAAATGAAGGGCACATATTAAATACTTTTTGATTGAAATCACGTTTAACATCGTTGTTTGTGTAAAGTGACCAGTCCAATAATAACCAATTATTTACTTCACTAGAGCATATCCATAATACAATATTACTATATTAAATACAAAAGAAATGTAATATAAGCATCTTATATCGTGGTAAATAATACACAAAAGCAGTCGCTGTGCAAAGAAATGAGAGAAATTTAGCATTTCGTTACGTTACTAATGGATCCTCTGCAGTGAATGGGTGCCGCCAGAATGAGTCCAAACAGCTGATAAAACAATCAAAACGATCATAAATCAAACGACTTAAGTAAAAGGTTGAGTATTTGTGGGAAAAATACTATTAGGACTAACAGTATTTTATTTCAAATGTACTTCCGCTCTGTATATGTTGCTTTGCCATACTTTCCCATTCATTCAATAACTGATGCAGCACATTTATATCACAAAATATGATTTCTTTTGATTTTGGATTGTAACAGCACCTGATTGCTTTTTCTTAATTTCATAAGGTTGCCTGCTTGTTACAATATTTGACCTCGAAGCCTAATAGGTGAAACTTGACAAATAATTATACACATGTACTGTAACATTTAAGGTTGTTACGCAAAAAAAGGCTTTTATTTATATTAACCATTTGTTTTATTCACAGCAGCATTCTTACGATCATATCCCCAGTTCCTGCTTGCTATGCAGTCCAACACAAAAACAAGGAATGAGGAAATGGGACAATCCACTCAAAACTTAGAAAAACAGAAAGATGATATATGGTACACGGTACTAGGGCTATTAAAGGTCAACATGCATCTCAGTCAATCAAGCTTTAGCATTTCCACAGGATCTGACGAAGTAAAACAAAATAATTTCAATCACTGGATTGTCTGAGAAAGAAAACAGGACATCATGTTGAGAAAAAACAAACAAAAACAACCTAACAATTGGCCTTGCCCACACTTAAAACTTCACCTACAACACCTGCAATATATTTTTTACACAACACCTCCAGACCCTTTAAAGAGAAACACATCTGGCCAGGCAACCTTTCAGTGAGAACGAACTCTTCTGTGTCGATCGCACTCACTCATTAACACCTCGTGTAAATACAAGCAAGATAAACATTGTATTAGAAACCTAACGTGTGAAATTGTGAATGGCATAATTTCTAGGTGTTAAAATGCTTACATGTACAAAAAAAAGCTTGGAGATCTGTGCGCTTCCTCTTATGACAGTGTATTTCAATGTGTTCTCCATCCCGAATTACAGAACTATTCGTAAATGCAGATTAGTCTTTAAGCATCACTTTACTGCATGTCATCTTTAATCGGCCGTTTCCAAACTGTCCTTGTGTTGGAGCCTTTTTGTCTCCGTTGCAAATGTAAATCAAAAGGAAATGAGCACCTGTGCCATGCTAGATCCACTTGTGAGAAGTAATGTTTATTTTTTAATTTTGTTTCCGAGGAAGCAAGTCTCCCTGACTGGGTCAAGTTTTAATCCACCTCCTCCATGCTGCTGTAGGATGGGGCGGCACATTCTCCAGAGTGTGCAAACATGTCAGAGGTCACTTCCGTGCTCAACTGAGGAGGTCCGTCTGGGTCCAGGTCTGTCCCAAACAGTGTCTGGCTAGAAGCCTGTAAAATAAACCACCGTTATAAAGGGAGAAACTTTAGGCATCTTCTGAATGGAGTCATGAACGCCAACTGTTAATTAGCTCTGTTAATTATTATAAATAAGAGAGAGAAAAAAATAAAAAAAAAACAGACAAAAGCAAATTCAAATAAGTCAAATGAGTGATTTCTAGACAGGGTCATCTTGAATTATTTATTGTTTATGAAGAGCGTGATACAGGCACTATTACAATTGAGCAGCATTTAAAGTGGTCTCAATTATTGCTGGGACATATTGTGCAGCATCATAAATTACATGTATATCTCATAATTTGAAGATTTTTAAATAAAAATCACCTACTGAAAAATATTACATTACTGCCAAAATTATAACATGCATGCTTAATGCAGTCATGTGCCCAACGATTTACCAGTTACATTTTGAAAACACCCTATCCTGACCTTAATGAGGTACAATAACAATCTGATGGTATGGTTTCGGTCATGGTGTCCAGAGCTGAGGCATTCACAGAAGCCGAATTAGCCGGCTTTTTAGTGTGGACGGACACATCAACCATTACAGCCCACCAGCATCCCTGAGACTTTTGGGACTGCCCCATACCCAAAAACCCAGAGTACCATTCATTTTACAATATGTGGATCTCATCTTAATATATGACATGTGCAGCTAGGCTTTGAATCAATGATGCAAAGCGGAGGGGAAAGAGCCTCACTGGTTTCCCTTGTTGGGTAGAAGTACAGTACAGAGCTGATCACAAAACAGTTGTTACAACATTTTACAACATGCCAGACTACAGACAACGTTTGGCAAAAATTCATTAAGACATAAGAAAATCATTCAAGTGGTTAAAAGGAGTAAATCAAATCAACAAAGCTTATTAGAAACGTAACTAACCAACAATGTCAACATGTAACCATGAATTAAAGTAGCAAGATTTACCCCAAAACAAATCTAGATTAAGATTAAATTTAGATTTAAAGTCAACATGAAATGGCATACACAGCTTATTCTACTTTTTAATAATAATGACCACACACAAGAAAAAAAAACAAAAAAACATTACAAAACAGAACCTGATTTCTTTGGTTGCAAAAAGTGAGTTTTACAGAACGAGGCCAAAATGAACATTACATAAAATCACTATCTAAGCCATTAAACCAAATGATATTTAAAAACAAAACACACACAACATTAATATATTAACTCGAGTAAACTTTGAATTCATGTTGACTTTAAATCTGTCATAATACAACTACAGAGATATAGACACACTGCAGATTTGATCATAATTGTGCTGTTTTTAAAGTCATTCAAGATAAAACAAAGTTGGTACACAATGCTGACTGGCAGATGTTAGAGATGGTTCACTAAAACGTTGTGTCACCATATACTTACTCTCAAGTCCTTCCAAACCTGTATGAACAGAAGATTGTTGGCTTTGGTTCCCATTTATCGACATTGTATGAACCAAAAAAATTCATAAAAAATATCTTATTCAATGCATGAAACTAGAAAGTCATAGAGGACTGGAATAACACGACAGCAAGTACATTATGAATTTTTTCATTTTTTGTTTTGTCCAAATGTATCCAATTTGTGATTTATAGGCTGCGCTTACACTTGGCATTAACATACGGTCTTCAAGATCTGACCATCAGCACAGATCTGTTAACATTCCGATCACAAATGCATTGTCGCTTGTCTTTTCAATGTGTATGTGGACGACATCCGGATACAGGTTGCATGTTAATGCCAAGTGTAAACACAGCCATTGATTGGTCATTGGTCAGCTAAAATAAAATCTCAAGTCTGGCTAACTGCTCTGGGTATTTGTCAACCATTAAATGAATATACCAAGTACATTTATATTTATGCAAGACATTTTTCCTGAGTGTTTCTGAAACATTCTGGACAGTGTTGTAAAACAACTGTAACAAAACAAAACAAACATTATAACCTGACTAGCATGGATATTTTTCAGGCTGTGTGACTCCCGAGAGGAGAGTGATGACTAACAGTACAACGCAAAGTAAAATGCAAATCTCCAAATTCTACTGAGGGTCTGCAGCTGTGGTGACTAGTAAACTAAACCCAGTTGGACCAGCATAACAAAGGATAGATGAGGTTGAACAATAAGGCTAGGATTGCCGCCACAGTGCCCATGATGAAATATCTCAGACGCTCGCCGTCAGAGTAATCTGAGATGCGCTCTCGTCTGTGGTGAGAATGCCCTCCCCTGCCCTCCTCTTCTTCCTCCGGCCTCGTCCTGGCTCTTCTTCTTCGCAGACTGGGGCGGAACAGACTCCGAAAAGAGACATCTCGCTGCCCCTCCTCATCCTCCTCCAGTTCCTGCCATATCAGAGAGGCCTGCGATTGGCGGAAACCTGTGTCAGCTTCTGGGAAAGGGCCTTGCCTCATCATTCCACCGTAGAACATCAACTACACTGAATATCAGAGAGCTCACTGCTCCAGTTTCACAAACTCAGGTGGATGGGTAAGCAAATTAGCATGCAAAAGGACCACAAGAGGTCTCTTCCTGTCCAGAAATCGCATTTCATTGAAAAATCATAGCTTTTGAATCAATGTGTATACCCCGTGACTGATATATCTACTCAGTTAAAGTCTAAATGTTTCCTCGTACCCATAAATCAAAGATCGAACTTTAGGGATGGACCAATTCCCTCAAAAGTACCAAAATGTTTTCACACGCATCATAATCTAATCTTTTAAAGACCATAATGTCAATCGATGACTTTTAAAGTTTCAGTCACACATTCAACTGAGCAGACAATGAAATAAATGAGTAAACGTCTTGTTAGAAATGACTGAAACCAAGATGCAAATGTCATTGCTTTACATTTCTACCTTTTGAGATTCACAAAATAATCCAAAAGAAGTCATGAGATTCAACACAATTAATCAAACTGACTCGTGATTCATCTATTAGATATCACAAGGGGATTACACTCCAAAACATCCGAGAACATAATCTCTCATGAAACATCTAATTAAATTATAATCAGCTGCTGTTGTCTGAGCATTTCTTAAAGACAGCTCATTAAAAAATTAACGATGGAGAAAAATGTTGAGAATCCACCAGGAACGTTACCCAATCCCTTGCAACTTTAATGAACCAGTATATATCTGCTCCACTAAGATTAAACTGTTTTTCCATTGGGCTGCAGTGACATGAGAAGGTGCTGAGCTCACCTGACTGGCAGCACCGCCGGTTGCAGCAGAGGAATCGGCGCCAAGGGGCCCCAGTAAGTGAGACGGCCTCTCTACCGGAGAGTTCCTGCGGCGGTAGAACAGCACGTAGGCGTAACGCGTAACCACCTGACTTTCTTCCACCGTTGTCACTGTGCTGTCATCGAACAAACGCCAGCCTGAAATAGTAAACAGTGAGTTGTTTCTCATCACAGCTGGTGAGGGGGTATTGATTTTAGAAGAGCTCGCTCGTACCGACGTCGCTGCGCTGGCTGTTTTTGTCACTGGGAAGACGAGCGTAGGCCGTGTAGTGTCCTCCGATCATGCCGCCATAATGGTTGATCACAGCGTAAAGATCATAGATGGGGGGCTGCTGGATGTCACCCTTGTGACCAATACAGAACTTACTCAGGTCCAGGTTTCTGAAGAAGAAAACATCCATTATACAATCAATTCAAAACATGGATAATAAAAAAAATTATTTAGCTAAACTATCAGGATTATATTTATAGCGGCACAAACAACTGTGATTGTACTGACAATATTATTGGTAATTATCAGTGTAACTTTTTAACCCACACTTAAAATGTTCAAAATTGTTTGCATAGCACTTTTCATAATAAATACAAGTACAAAGCAGCTTTACGACAGATAGTGAGGAACGTTATAGAAAGATAAAGTAAAAACTAATATAATTGACAAAAAGGGACTGTAAAAAAAACTAAATTAAAAAAAATATAAACATAAAACATTCCAAATATGTCAATACTAAAATAACAATGGTTTGGGATCAGTAAGATTTTTATTTTATTCAGCAAGAATGCGGAATTATTTTTTTATTTAACTAAACATGAAATGTTTCTTAAGAAACATTTCTGCATAATAGGATGATTGCTGAAGGATCATGTGACACTGACGACTAAACAGTTAATTTTAATTGTAATAAAATTGTATAATATTATTGTTACTATCACTATATTTTCATTAGCAACTAAATACAAGAGCATAAAATGGTGAGCATAAAATACTTATTTATATAATATAAAACAAATAAAATCTTGCGGACCCTAAACTTCCTATGCTAGTGACAGGATTTAGTTCAGTGTACCTGACTGGGAAATCAACCATATCATTAATCTTGTCCCTCCATATGAAGCTCCTAAACGAGAAGCGCTTGAGTTGGATGATGAGCACGTTGGGAAGACGCCAAAGCAGCAGCTGTTTAGATGCTTCTCTGTGTTGCTGACACTTTGGACAATACCTGAACCACAACGAGACAAGATATAAGTGGGCCAATCACAAAAATGATGTCCTATAAACACACTGAAACCGACACGTCTGTTCGTACCATGCCTCTTCGGGGGCCAGCACCTCAGGTTTGGTGAAGAGGTTCAGGCACTGCTCCAATGTAAAGTGTCCTGCCCTGGATGTCTCCGAAGCAGAGCCAGGGTCTTCATCAAACTCCAGCTCTTTAGAGCGCACCAGCACATATTCCTTCTGCTTCTCGTTGTTCTTCCACACCAGCTCCAGCGTGCAGTCATCAGGCAGCTCCAGTACCGCATCACCTGTAGGTGGCACAAGGATGATGAAGCTTCTCTGACACCAGCAACACATCCATCCAAAAACCTCTAACTGACCTTTGTCCTCAAGTTTTCCATCCTCCTTTTGGCTTGGGTCCAGAACTGTGATGTAGAACTGAGACGCACTTCCATTCACTGACTCAGACGGCTGCTGATACCCGGTCACTACAGCTACCAATGAACAAACAGCAACGGATTATAACTTCCCAACAAACAAAAACTATAGCAAAGAGCTCCACACTAACTAACCTTCTGGTTTAACAGCCTTTTCACATGACGTTTCTTTCTCCACCAAAGAATCTTGGGAGCTGGTGGCGAGCTCACAGCAGCCTGAGTCGGTGGAGAGAGTGTCTCCACCTGCTGTGGAGATCACAGACGGGGACTCTGTTTGTGGTGTCGTGCCAGAGTCACCCTGCTCCGCCTGGCTTTCTGCATCTCCCGCAGATGACGGCTCCCTCTCTTGCTCCTGACACTCTGAAACACTGCTTGCCATGGGGGTCAGGTCAACACGAGACAGGCTTGCCTCTGGAGATGTCCGACCTGACTGGAAAGGTGGCTGAAACACATTGACAGAGTACCTACACACACAAAAGAAATTAAGGGTTACACAGTGCTGCAGGTTACTGGTTAAAAGATTTTACTACAAAAGATTATGAGGTCAAAGGTTATGGAAACATTTTATGTCAACTCTATTTGATCAAAATCACCTAAAATATATCATAAAATAGCTCATTCAATCACACAAATACATATTTTATAAATAAATGCTGATCATAAAAATGTAAAAATATGTTATATGTCATTATTAAATTACATCAATACATAACATAAAAGTACAAAAATGCACAAAATGCTAACAAATATCATTTATATATAACAAATGCTATAAAAAATAAATGATACATTCTAAAATATTTATCTGACCTGAATAAAATCCTGACAAAATGTATACACAATAACCCTTTAATAACAACATATTAAATTATAACAACAAATTAATATTAAAAAGGTACCGGTGCACTTTTTACCATCTTGTAAAGCTGACCAAATGACTAAAATGGGTAAATAATTCTTAATCTATGCCACTTCTAGCAATTATACCTAGAGTAGCCTTCCAGAAGCTGTGTCAGACGGGTGTAAGTCAGCCTAGACTCAGGCACACTTATTAAAAACGGCAGTCCGATATTCTCCTCATTGGGTCGGCATGTGGTCTTGTGATTGGGCCAGTGGTTCTTCTGGCAGGCCCTGTAATAAGAGGAAAGAAACTTAACACCAAGTTTACTCTAGGCCAAGTCTCAGAGCGAGCACAACACATGCTTCTAATGAACACATGAAAACTGACTGATTGCAGTAGCCAACGCGGTAACAGCGAGTGCAGCGCTTGAGCTTCTCCTCGTCAGGGGCAGGAAGCTTCAGGCAGCCAGCGCATTTTGTGATCGGGATGCTTGGAACCTGAGGTCTCTGAGGACACAATCAATGAATTATTTTCACAGCAAGAAAATCTTTATAACCAAAGAAAGTAATAAGTAATAATGGTATACCTGTTGGACCTTCAGCAGCACCACTCTCTCTTTGGCAAGATCTTTTGACAGCACCTCAAAGCAGAAGAGAAGGTCAGAGGGCGTGAACGTGTCTAAAGCCTGAGATGGTGAGAAGATTTTGTTGAACCTGTTCTTCACCACCTGAGAGAAAATATTGAGAGAACAGAATGCATCAATGAAGAATAAAATTTATAATCATCACAATGCACACATCAGTAGAGCTGGTCCATTAATCAATCAAGTAATCTTGGCTTACAACAATTATTACACAATCAAGATAAACTATTATTGTGCTGCAGTCCATTTCACAATGTTACTGTTGGAAAAAATGGAAACAAGATATGAATGTACTAACAGTGTTTTTCAAGTAAGAGCAGTTTACAAAATATTTTCTATATTTAAAGGACATTTTTATAAAAATACAAACTTTCCACTGGAGCTGAGCCTAGGGTAAATCTAAATAGATGATACAATTGATACATTTTAGCTTAAAATTAAATTCATTTTTCAAAAAAACTATGTAATAAAATGCTGTTTGGTCTGTATTTATTTTCTTGCACCCTCTTCCGTACTGTTGATTTAAAAAAACCTGGCGTTCCCTAATATTTTAACTTAAACTAAAATAATAATCTAATTAAATATTTTAGCAAATATTAGGGAGAAAAAAATGCAACATTTCCTTTTTCCAGTTTTTACCATGTTAATGTTTTTACCACATTAATATGTTGAACATGGTTTACAAAATGTTAAATATTAGGTTTAGAAGTTTAAGTAGCTGTACAGTATTATATCCAAAACTCAAAAAAGTATGACAAATGTATATAAAAAAAAAAAAGAAAAGAAAAATCAGTAATAGAGTTTTAAATTTTAACT
>JAUMHR010000084.1:7716297-7729094 GCA_032361145.1 Enteromius fasciolatus
CTCTCTCTCTCTCTCTCTCTCGCTGTGACATGCAAATCTAAAAGGTCATCAAAACGCCGCCACGCCCCACAGCTGGGCTTCTATTTCACGTGATGTCATCTGCCAGTATCCCATGAGCCTTCCTTACATGACGGGAATAAGCACTACAGAGATAAGCTTCTCCCGCTGTTCATGTAGGGATAGTGCTTGGCTGAGACGAAACACGACACGTCGACAGGAGGAAGACAATGGCGCGCTCATATCAAATGCATGTAGAGAGGGCAACGAGTAAATGTAGAGAGTGTGAGGAATACTCTCAGGGAAGTCTTCTCATGCATGTGCTGGGCAGAGCCACTGACCTTGACAAAGCCCTTCTTCACTGAAGCGGAGACACACAGGCTTAGATTACAACACTTCAGCACTCAGCGGAGCACTGCAGAGGCAAAACGCACTCAACAGAAAGGGCACAGCCCTAGACACAGGCTGGCACACAGCAACTAAACAAAACAAAACACTCATGTACTCTTGCCAATAGTCACATTTTTCAAACATCAGTCACTGTAAACTGAAAGCATTACAAGACAACATCAGGGTTTTAGAATTAGCCGCCTTTCGGTTCAGAAAAGTCACAGTCAAATGCTTATCTATATATAGACTGGTATTTATACGGGGTTTATTAATGGGGATATCAATAGTATTTTTACTGATAAATGTAGGTTAGGTTACAAAATTGTTGGATTTAATTTCTTTTTTTTTTTTGCTTAAGCCTAATTTAATTGTGGTGCAGTCACAAACTAAATAAACTATACATATTGTCTTACATAAACAGTCAACACATCAAATTTGCTTAATTAAAGAGACTGAAAATGAAAATTGAAAACAAAAACGAAAATTCATCAGTCATCATTTATTCTGCATCAAGTCCTTTGGAACTGTCCTTTTACCAACACAAATGACAGTAACTATCAAAAGTAATATGATACTTTTATTCCTTCATTGTTTTGTTCAAAGATAATTACCTAAAATGTCATTCTAATTGAAACAGGATTTGCCACATACCAATCAAAAACCAGCTTCTAATGCCAAACAACAACCAAATCATTACACAAGGTCGGGGGACAGTGCCATAGCTAAATCAATACTGACCAACACAGCAGAACAACTACACGAGTTCAGTTAATGTCAGTTAGCTTTCCAGTTCCCTCCCTGTTTACCATACTATGTAACAGATTGGAAACCAGCCCAGCTCTGCACACGAAAATAGGACAAGGACTACACCATACCTTTAATGACTTTAACCTCAAGTTATGGGCTAGTCTGCATTTTATAACGGTCAAAAGGACACTGCACCACAGACACTTCCTTTCAGTTCATATTACATTAGATATCACTGCAGTAAATGTTTTATCCCATGCTATACTTTTGCCCCCAAGCATATGAATCAAATATCTGTTTAGGACTCAACCGCTTTATTTCCAAGAGTAACACCTTGCAGAATACAAAGCAAAAGGAAAAGAAAAAAGATAAGAGATGAATTGGGGAAAATGACCTGTATAAGAAAAAAAAATTCACACCTACTTAATATGCATTTATAAACCAAGTCACCTCCTCACCTTTTCTAGTCTCTGAGCTGGTGGCGGTCCGCTTGGCCTCCTTGCTCTCCTGGTTGGCTTTGTCCTTCTGTTTCTTTTTACTGGTGCTGACCGCGCCGTCAGGTCCTCTCTGACCTCTTCTCCGGCCCGCTTCACTGGGGCCTGTACTGCTGCTGGCCATCTTCAGCCACTTGCTGCTAATGGGTCGGCTGTCTCCTACCTCACTCCCGCTGCTGGAGCTGCTGCCACAGGGGTCTGGATCTGAGCTGTGCCGTTTCCTGCCCGGTCCAGCTATCTTGGCGGCGTATCAAGTGAGAGCACTCCCAGAAGAGAATGAGAGGGAGACTGTGAACAAAAAACAAAACAACAGCAATGTATGTATTACAAACGGACTCTGGTCGAGTAACAGTAAATATTACTAAAGTCTGGAATACACTACACAACATTTTCAAAGATTTTTCCCAAACTTGAAGTTGACATTTCACAGAAATTAATTTAGGGCATGATGTGAAGATTTTTTTTTTAGCTTCAAACAGGTTTCATAATTTGAGCCTATTTTACTGCAAAGCATACACAAACGTAAGATGCCTAGTGATTTAAAATAGCAGATTTAAGATACACCAGAAGTAGTGACAGATCGTAAAAACGGGGTGAAATGTCTATGTTCTATCCATTTGTTTTTAGATGGAATTTTTTATTCCTCAAAAATGAATCCAAGCTTTAAGTCCATTGTGGACGGGTGGGGTTTAAACGAATTAACTGATTATAGAAGTCTGGTATACGTTACTCGAGAGATGAACCACTTATGACATTTTGATTACATTACATGTAGTTTTTTCTCAAATAAAACAAATGCAACATATACATGGGTGAATTTATCAGAGAAATTTTAATTTCATGATGAATACTTTTAACAGCACAATAAAATAAGTTATAAAACTGTTTTTATTTTCTTTGTTTTCAAAATCTCTGGGTATAATTAAAGAAAAACCTGTATTTTCATTGTGTTCTCAGACTTTTGGCTCCTACTTTATGTAATCGCATATAAAACAGGTTCCGCATCTGAACAACAGACATGTTCTAACGTTTAAGGACCTCACATTTATAACAGAATGTTTTGTACTGACTTGAATGCCATTCTTGAGTTATTAGAAATCACCTTTCGTAATTTTGCTAAACAAAGATTACAGCCAGATGTGGCTTTTTTTAAACCAATTCTGTCTAATTATGGGAAAATAAGAATAATAAATTATGCCTGTATTTTAATATGTACATTAACTTAAGTGGTTGCTGTCATGATACACCTATGGCATTATAAACAATTATAGACATATCTTAATAAAAATCTAGTGTGTTCGTACAGTCAAATGTCAATACAATCTTTCTGACTTCACTACTATAACGTACTTTCACTTTTTGTATTAAAACGTTTTACGTCTAACTTAAGTCTGCAAAACCGGTTACTGTCACTAGACAACTGTCATAATCCAAAACGAATATGGACAAAGACAAAATATCTTCGACTTTAACCGTTATCACATATTCTTTTGTTTTCCTTTCCAGCTGTCAAATGAGAAAGCTGCAACAAAGTGAAATCAATAAGCTAATGCCGCGGCTGCTAACCCGGCTAGCCTAGCCTGGCTGACTCGATTAACTCAAACCATGTCACTAACGAACTGCCCCTTAACATTCATTTAGTTTAATATTATTAGTACGATTCGTGACGTATCTTAACTTCTTCGCCTGGTTATAGGAGATGTCGGTTCGCCGTGTTGTGTGCGAGATAAATACCCGTTAAAGGGAACAGAAGCTCGAGGCCTCTCGTGCCGCACCGGCTGCCCAGCTAAACACTTAACCACAAATTTGACAAACTCATGCGTACCCACAGGACAGTTGAAGGCACATTACGACACCTGGATAAAACAGCAGTTGTTTAAATGAAACCTTACTTTGTTTCGGTGTACTTCGGTAACGAGTAGTCGCAGCGGCGCGTCCTTTCCCCCGTCAGCGAAGCCGCGGCGACTGCAGCTTAAATTCAGCCCCAGGCTTCACACACGGCAGCGGGCCGCCGATCGCCCCTGAGCCGCATCAGCTCGCCTCCTAAAAATCAATTCTTCTTTATTTCCAAAATAATCCTAACCAGGACCCATTATGTGGTATCAAAACAGAATCCGAGCTACCATAAACAAAACAAAGAAGCAACGACGGTGCCCGTCCTCTGCTTGAGAGCCGACCGCTGCTCTGTGATTCCCACTTTGTAAGACAACAAAAACAAACCGGGTAGAGACGGCGATCACGCCAACCTGCTCCACACACAAACACAAGCACGATCTACTTCCGGCCACTCTGCGTTTACATCCATGCGCAGAGGAAAATTTGCGTGCGAGATTTCTTGGCGCATTAATTATGTAAATATCTTCAAGTTATGAAGGATGGATGTTATTCATTAAACCGTCAAAGACGTTTGTGGAACTGTTCGAGTCACTGTGGATCTTTTGCCATCTGCTTATACATGTAACTACCGTAAATTTTATTTTTTAAAACAAGGACGCATTGATTAAACTTCACAGTTGGGATATTTTTTAGGATATTTATGATGTTACAAAAACCGTATTTTAGTGAAACAAATAAATATATTTACTTAATATTAAGCACTAAAACTGTTGTCAACGTCAACAATAATAAAATAAAATGTCAACAATAATAATAAAAAGTTCTTGAGCCCCAAATTAGCATATTAAGGAGTTTGAAGAAGCAGGTGACACTAAAGACTAGAATAATATTGCTGAAAATTAAGCTTTGCCATCACAAATACATTATAAAATATATGAAAATAGAAATTTAAAAGAATGTGATAATATTTCACAATGTTACTGTTTTTAGGTCAAATTAATGCAGCCATTGTGAACATAAAATACCTTTTAAAAACATTAACGTATGCCAGCTATGTAAATAAATTGTAATTTTATTTATTTGTATTATTTATTGTGAGAAGAAACACAGTGTACATCAATGCACATGATACATGGACAAATAATTTTCCTCTTTTACTGTAATTTCTCACAGATGTTCAGCCTATTATAGAAACAAATTTCTCAAAAGACAACAGATGTATATTTCTCATTAGAAAATGAGTGTTAATACCAATCTATACCAGTTTTTTAAAGAAAAAGGGCAAGCAGAAAACCTATACAATAAAACTGCTGTGCCATTATTCAGTGTCTCTTACATTCAAGCAAACTCAGTATCTTCATCATACTGTATTCAGTATTTTACAAGCACGTTTCTAATACCAAGTAGAATACTGCTATGCCTTACAAGATGCATGTGAACATCTGCATTGCATTCAGTTCCAGAATGAAAATAGGTTAATGTAGTTTTGTTGTAACAGTAGCCCTTCATTAAAACAACATTTGTTCCAGACATCGAGTCTGGTGGCAGTATGGCATTGTCTTACTGTATATGTTTGTTGGCAAAAACTGTAGCAGCCTGGGAAAAGAGTCAAATGACAGATCCTTTCAGACAGTAGTGAACTTTTAAAGACAGCAGCAGTCCAGCTGTTGGGCTTTCCTCCCTGTGACTAATTACTGGCAGGTGTTGTAGATCTGAATCTGCTTATTAATTGCTTGCAGGATCGACTTCATTTTATCTTCCAGGCCGTCCAGCTGTCTGGCTTTTCCTTCCAATACCTTCTGATTTTCCTCATAGTCCTTTTCAAGCTCTGGGCATGCACAACAAGAAGAAAACCAGGTCAGAATTACAAGGAAATAAAACAATGACTGCCTTCCGTGAAAATGGCCCAACATCAGTTTTCCTGATCTCCACAAGAGGGCGGTTTATGTTTTTCAGTTACTTGATAGGTAGGCTTAACCAATGGGTTTATAACATAAAATGATAATATTTATAATACAGAAATAATATTAATGATAACAAATAATATTTATTGTTTATGTTTTAGTTTTAATAAAATTTAGTTTTAATAAAAATAATATGAATTAAATAATAAATATTTAATTACCTAATTTTATTAAGTTGTTCTGTACATCTCTGTATAATTATATAATTATAATATTATTTAATTATTACACAAAAGTTTATGCATTTTACAATATATTTAAGTGACAACATAATTTATAAAATAATATATATATAATATTTATTTTACAAAATAATTCACTTTGTTATATTAGGTGAGCTCAGTGTCCCAATAAAGTTTTATGAATTTAAATTTCATTACAGCAAATAACAAACCAAATGCTAAAAATGGTACATTTCATGTTAATGCTGATAATATAAGATGTAATACTTGTCTGCACTAAATACTGTAACTAAACACTTCTCTGACCAAACTCAGGTTCTTCCAAAATTCATAAAACTGAATTGTAAGAACGTCCTGTCTCCTACAAACTTACCGGCCAGCCTCTGCAGTTTATCCTGGGCATCCCTTAGAAGCTCCTTGGCTTCATCTCTCAGGCGCTCTGCTTTCTGCTTGGCGTCCTGCATAGTTTTCGCCTTATTGTCCATCAGACCTTGAACAGTACGGTACTTATCGGACAGCTCACCATCCAGGATCTAAAACAGACAATAAAGTTTTTAAATTCTGGTCAACACAACACTCAGTGACACACAAATGACTTCCACACACCTCTTTAGCTTCATTGGCCTTGTCCCGGGCCATTGTGGCTGTCTCCTCAGCCCGAGCTGCATCCAGCCTGTTGCTGGCACGTTTGGTTTTTAAAGCCTCTATTTGGCGTCCCAGATCTCCCAATCTATCCATAGCATCATTAAGATCTCTCTCACGAGCTGTGGTCTCTGACTGGATCTTTGGAAGGATTGTAAAAGCACTTGTGGTCAAAAGCAATCAATTTAGGATAGCAAAAATCATTTTTTTCCTAATTAAGGTGGTTTTACTTGTGCTAGTTGGTTCTGAGTCAAGCCGATGTCATTTCTAGCTTTTTGAATGGCCTTCTCTGCAGCTGCCTGAGCCCTGCCGGCATCATTCAAGGCCTTTTTTACACTCTCAGTCGTGCTCTTTACTCCCTCCGCCTTGTTCCTAGAGTGAAGAACAGATTAGCCTTTACAAAGTGATGTACAAAACTGTGCAAAAAACAGTTGTGCAGATAGTCACCTGGCTTTCTTGGCATCCAGCAGCAGTTGTTCTGCTTTGTGGACATCATTCTGGGTCTGTTCCAGAATGGCATCCACATTGGACAAGCTCTTGACGCGGTCTTTAATTTCATCTGCGAGGTGTCGAATCTGCCTGGAAGAAGCAGGGATTGACAGCTCCAGCACCCGATTGGCCACCGCTTCAATGCTGTCAGGATCTGCCCCCTCCTCTGAAAATATACAATACGACATGTAAATTATTTCAAGTATCTCAAAAAATTACAAATTCTATAAGAAGTAAAAAAAAAATTTGAGTGAGAATATATCATATGAAATGTTACTGAAATGTTTGAAAATCAGATTATTGATGAATGTTTTGAAAATGTCATAATTTAGTACAAGAGTAGAGTTTAATGCATTTTACTTTCTTTTATGCATTTTCATTTCTCTTAATATAATACAATACAATATGATAATCTTTTTTTTATTTAGTATGTAAAATTCAGCAGTTAGTTTGGATAATTTGTAAACAGTGAGAGAATTAAATGTTTTTCTATTTTAATTTTTCAAACTATAAAGGTATAATATAAAGTGTAAACTAGAATAAGATGCAGAGAACAATGAATTGAAAAAAAAAACATATAATAAAAATGTTTACACAATTTTGAACGGTATAATATAATTAAAACTCACGCATGAGGAATTCACGAATTTCTTTGATGAGGTCCCTCAGGTCATTGTTCGAATGATCCACCTTATGTTTGGTATCATTAGCTTTTTCCAATGCTGCCTGGGCTTTATCCTTAGCTTCCTGAGCCTTGGTCTTAGCATCTGCCACCTTAATAAGACAGTCAAGACAGCATACAATTCAGAGAAAAGGCTGAACACTTTCTAGAGAATGTGAAGTCATAAAAGGAATTGACAGCTCTGATCATGCTAGCCATTGGTCACAATTAAGTGTGTCTGTACCTGCTTGAAAAGCTCCTCCACTTCTCCCATAGCTTTATCCAGCTCTTTTTCTGCATGCTTGGATCTATCCAGGGCATTGTTAGCCACAGCAACAGCTCCATTGCATTTCAGACCACCACAGTGGCGTTTGCCTTCATCATCACGACAACCAGCACCGCCACAAGGACTGTCCACACATGGAGTGTCACCCGGTGCTCCACATACCTACAAAAACAACAAAACGAAAGCCTTTATTTAATTTCTTGTATTTCATATGTTATATAAAGCAATGATTTTATAATATTTTAAATATATACTATTTTTAAATTGTTACACATTCTTGCAAGTGTTGAAGCTTTATATTTGTGTTTTATCCAGCTTACCTTTTCATTGATTTTCTTTATGTCCAAATTCTGAGCTTTAGCGTTTAAGTCTGTGAGTGTACGTTTGTTGGCAGCATTTTTGCGGTTAAAATCATCTCTTTTCTGGCCAATCAGTCGCTCTGTTTTCTTGCGGGTGTCTGCGGACTGGCTCACTGTGCTGGGACTGGCAGTGGTAGATCTGTTGGCGCGGTGCTCTGCATCACGTGACTTGTTGAACGAGGCCCGGATGCTGTCATACGCACCTGAGGAAAAATACCACATTAGCATGCTTTCCTAGTTTGCTCAGTCAATGGATTGTTCTCGGGGAGAGAGTAATAAATAAATTCCTCTTGTTTGATATTTAGCGTACAATGTGGGCACTGTTAAGTGCATGTTAGTTACAGTTATACAGAATCAGTGACTAACCCAAGAAGTTGGAGTTCTTGAGGATGTCAAGCTGATGGTTAAGCTGATCTGAGTTCAGGTTGAGTTCTTTTGCTTCTCTTTCTAGGGTACTTAATGCATTACTGGCTTCATAGTTGCTGTCCTGCACAGCGGTCAGGTCTCCCTCCAGCTGGTTTAGCGTGTCTGTGGTCTCACCAATCTGAGCTCTGACAGACAGAAAGACAGCTGATGAACTGACCAAACTCATCTCCAGCAAGTGTGTAAAAAGTGACAGAAAAATGGTAAAATCAGAAATTTTATTTAAAATTATATTTATATTTAGGTAAGTAGGTAGGTAAGTCCTACCACTTTCAGTGGAAGTGAGAAAAAAAGTGTTTATTACGTTTGAAATATGGACATTTTTGGGCGAACTAGCTCTTTAATATTGTAAAAAAACAATTTAAAAATAAAAAATTCAAATGACATTTTCTAGATTTTCTAAAAATCTAATTCACAATACAGTTTTACAATAATATAATTAGTTATAGTAATCATTGTAATTTCATTTCAAAATCTTTATTAGAGATAAACATTATTTAAATTGTACTACTACTACTACTACTAATAAAAATTAAATAAATAGAAATAAAAATATATATATTTAGCAAATTTTCAATGCATTTCAGTAGTACTAATATAATATAATATAATATAATATATTTTATATAATTATACTAATATAATTCTTAATTCTCAAAATAAATATAAATAATAATATAAAAATAAATAATAATAACTGAGTATAGTAATTAAATAAATATACCCAAACAAATTTCTCTGTAACCTCTAACAACTAATTCAACTAATCTCCCTCTAACCCCTTTAAGTGTACCTGAGATCTTTGATCATGTCCATTAGAGTGGTCACAGCCTCAGCAGTGGCATTGCGGGCATTAACAATGTCCCTCGCCTGTCCCAGCATGTCCTCCAACTCCTTAAATCTTTTCTCAAAGGCTCGAGTCAAGCCGGTGGTCTGAAGCACCTTGGCTCGATCTGTGAGTGCTTTGGTTCTGGTTGCCAGATCCTGGACGATGCGGTCCCAGTCTCCGAAGCACTGGTGGCAAGGTTTACATTCAGGGAAGGTGCCAGAGAAACCACGGGCACATTGATCACAGCGGACGCCAGAGACTCCCTGCTGGCACACGCAGTGACCGGTCACCCGGTTGCACTGAGGTGACTTGATGCCCCGGGGGTCGCAGTCACATGCTGTAGGGAGACAAGTAATCAATTGGATTTTGGGAATTATGATTAATTGCTAATCAAAAATGTTCATCGTTGCTGGAGGTGATGATGAACAGTGTTACATTGGCATTACATATGATATGGACTGCCCTGAAAGCATCATGGTACCTCGGCACAATACTCTTGGGTCACCCCAGTGGTTCTCCTGGCAGTCTTTACAGGTCTTCCCTCCAAACCCAACACGGCACTGACACTGACCTGTGAACTATATGAATTTGGGATTCAAAAAAAGAGTATAGCAATACTGCAGGGTTGTTGAAACTAGAGAGGCAAGATATATTAATATAGATATATTAGAGATATTATTAGAGATATATTATTTTAAAATTAATTTGGTGAAAAAAAACATTACTTCAGTGTGACATAATCCTTCAAAAATAATGTATTATTATCTTTGTTAAAACCAGTTGTGCTGTTTGTTTTCTTTAATGAGTTTATTTAAAATAAAACCTTTTATAAGATTATAAACACTATAAAACTACCTTAATAACTATTAATAAGCAGCAAATTAAGAATCTATTGAGGGAAAAGTCATAGTTAATAGTTTTAGTGTTCCCTATTCTAGCACCAAAGTGTTACCAAAAAGGCTTATTGACCTCAAACCTTTGAAAGGTATTTTATATGTATATATATTTGAATGTGAGCTGTATTTGTGAGCCAGCGGTACCTCGTTACAGGCAGATGTGTGGGCATTGTTGGGGTCACAGTCACATGACTCACAGCCTCGTCCACTCGCCAGGTTCCAGTAATTGGGAGCGCAGTGATCGCAGGTTTGTCCAATAACATGAGGCAGACATTGACAATGTCCTGTGGCACGCTGGCACACGCAGTCATCTCGAGACAGACACTGACTGCGCTCCGTGCCCAAGAAGTTGCAAGTGCACTCTGGGTGGGTGAAAGCGTTGATATGTTTATTATTATATCAACAGTGCACTATAATGTAAAAAAGCAATGTGAGACCCAGCTAAACTCACTACGGCAGTTGCGGCGGGAAGCATCTCCATAGTATCCGCTCTTGCACACGCCACAGTCCGGTCCTTCAGTGTTGTACAGGCACTTGAGACACTGGCCAGTACGCTTGTCACATGCCTCAGGGTCTGATAGGTCGATGTTGTTGCTGCAACGACAAGGCTGGCACTGTCCACCTGGCTTAGAGGGGTCGCCGTAATAACCTGGAGCACATTCGTCACATCGTGGACCTGGTTCAGGGAGAAAGTAGGCCTTTAGTGGCATAAAAACATATTTGATAACACATTGTTATTAAATAATTAACAGAGCAAATGACAGATGACATCTGTTAAAATGAAAAAAAGGAGAAAGATATTTGATGGACATTTTTAATGCTGAACTGCATTTAATAATATTTCCTTCACAATCATTACGACTGTCACAGCTGGAAATTCCAGTCTTCTTGAAATACCGTACACTTTCAGATTCAAGGTTATTTTCCCATAACCTGCACAATTTACTTAAAAGGGTTACTGAGTAAAACTAAACAATTATTATAAGCAATATTAGGTTCACATGTCTAATAGAAAAGGTGTTAAACGAAATTGGAATAATTATTATTGGTGGCTTAGTGTTAAAATAACAGCAGTAGTAGAAACTATTCTGCTATGGCATTAAATGAAATGATTTAAACTTAATAAAGCAAATAGTATTTAATTTAGTATATAAAATTTAGTATTCTAAATGAACATTAAAAGGATGCACAAAAGTGTACACAAAATCTTAAAAAGGTCTGAGAATACAGTCTAACAATGCAAATAACATAACTCACAAATTATTAAAAAAACAACTCTCCAGAAGATTTTTTTTTTTAAATTTCACATTTTAATCTTAATGCCTAATCATAATACACTCAACAGTCTGAACACTAGTATAATAATCTCCTGTAGAGTGAAGCGGTACAAAGCATCAGAGTGAAAATGAAGCTCAGTTATGTTACTTTAGCTGTCATTTTAATATATTTTAATATGTAATTTTTCATAACAGGAAGTTGATTCACTCTGTTGCTATGTTCATATGTCTTTGCAGCCAAGTGCTATACAGAGACAGACGCCTGCTTCTCTGGCTCAAAAACTGGCAAAGGAACAGTGATTAACACTCGCTTCTTGTGAATGAATAGACTTTAAATCAGATGGGATTTAGGGAGAGAACTAAACAGCATTAAACAACACTTTTGTAAAATGATATTAAATTACCTAAAATTTGAAAAATTTGAAAACTAGAACTTATAAAGAATAACAAATATTACTTTGTAAAAATAATTGTAATGAATAGTATAATATAGTATGCTATTGTTTAAACATATAAGGGATTAAGTTCACCCAAAAATCTTATTCTGCCCATAATCACTCACCCCTCATGTCGTTCCAACCGATTGAAACATATAGGACAATTTATGAACAAAAAAGGCATTACTGGAGTGCATCTTAAGTCAAAACTAAGACACTGATACGTTTTAAGATCAGTCAGTGCAAGTTTCTTTCAGTTGAAACAGCTCAGATTTACATTCTAGTCTAGAACTAAGCTTAAGACTTGTCTGTAAAACCGAGGGATATAGTGTGAGAGTGTTTACCGCTCTGTTATGCTCACATCATCTCCTTTTGCATATGAATAAATTGTTGGCATAAAAGTGCAGGGGAAGAATTTGCGTTTTATTAAAAGTGGAGGGACATGTCTCGCACATATTTTACACCCATGTCCTTACTACTGTACCCTTCTGGGCCATGAACATGGTAGTTGTGTTGTTGTCCATGCAGGGTAAGAAAGCTCTCGGATTTCATCAGAAGTATCTTTATTTGTGTTCCGAAGATGAACAAAGGTCTTACAGGTTTAAAATAACACAGGGGTGAGTAATTAATGACAGAATTTTTGGGTGCCCTATCCCTCTATGACTCTGCATTTAAATGAATTCGGCTTCCCAGTGCTTAATATGAAAGGGAGCAAGAAGACATTTTAATTTACCATTTAAGAAAATGGTTGAGAAAGCCAACTTACTGAACTACTACTACTGATCTATCTATCTATCTATCTAATTCTATCTATCTATCTATCTATCTATCTATCTATCTATCTATCTATCTAATTCTATCTATCTATCTATCTATCTATCTATCTAT
>JAUMHR010000084.1:7740265-7755670 GCA_032361145.1 Enteromius fasciolatus
CTTGTGAATTGTCTAGTTGTTTTTAGACAGTTGATTCAGCATTTTTATTAGGTGGAAGGGTTGAACATATATTTAAAAGAAAAAAAATTCTTACCTTAAAAGTCATGATGAGATGAGTAAAGTGAAACTCTGCCTCCAGATCCAGCTGAAGGTAAACATCAGACTTTCCTGAGGAGAGAAGACATTTATAATTTCATTTCTGATATTATCACCATCATAAAACATTTTTCACACACATATTTGTTTATTTAGTTTGTCTACTAAGCAGTGGACATGCAAGTACATTTGTCATTTTATTTCATTCTGTTTTATTTCATTATATATTAATAGTTAATTATTAATTAAATAAAACTGCAAACTTTCTGAAACACAACATTCTGTAATGCCAAATGGTAGTAAAATCTCAGACACAGCTTTTCTAAAAGCCTATAAACATTTATTTAATAACAACGGAGCGACTGCAGTGAACAAGATCCTATATTTTCCTTCCTGAACCACTTTATCTGGGAATCTAATAAGGCTCTGACTTACTCCGAATAACAATGCACAACAATATGCACATTCAAACTCAGTGTCCTACAGTGACAGAGCAGAGCTAGAAATAGATGGGATGGTTTAACAATTTCCTTTTGTTCTGTTCAGCTCTTACTTTGACAGTTCATTATTCATCTGGAGCAACAGACGGTCTGTATTCTGCAGAGCTGGCACCATATAGAGCTCACCTGTGCCTCCCTGCATTACCATGACAAAGCTGTAACTCAGTCCACTGCAGCGGACCTTTGTCTGACTGCTGGATTTAACCTGCGTTTCATAATCAACAGCTAAACAGGAAGGAAAGGGACGTTGAGGAAAAGAGAGACAGGTTGTACCAGAGCTGAAGAGAATGAGGGAGGCCAGCGGAGGTGAAGTGGAGCACAAAAGGAAATCGACTGAATGACTTGCTGTTTTTTCAATACATGTTTCAGTGTTTGGCTGGAGGAGGAAGTCGTTAAGCCTCAATCCAGAGCACATGCCAAAGAGCCATGAAAAACACTACTCATGAAGAACACCTGTTATTTTCCTATAAAAGATATATGCACAATATGGAAATATAGACAAAAGGCAGTTTCCACAAACATGGTACATAATAGTGAGTGAAATAATAATAGGGTACATTATAGGCCCTGAAGTAATTTAATTTAATATTTTTAAGTACGTATTTTACTATTTATTATTTTATTTCGAGACTGGCTTACTTTATTTAGTTTATCTACTAAACTGACATTTTTTGTCATTTTATATAATTATTTATTAATAATTAATTATTAATTAAATAAAACTGCTAACTTTCTAATGGTCATTTAACTACTAGCCTTTATATTTTCATAGTAATATTTTCATACTTTTTGCATAATTTGCATGATTGACCTGATGTCAATGTAATCTACACACACACACACATATACATATATATATGTAAGGGATAATGTTCAGGCAGCCTGTAGTTATTGACAGCCCGACAGTGTAAACAGGACCCGACGCGAAGCTTATTACACTTTTAAACATATAAGTAGTACCGGCTATGCGTTATTACTTTGGAGCGGTTATTATTTGAAAAGAACGAACCTGCAAATGTCTCAACTGACCAATCAGAATCAAGCATTCCAGAGAGCCGAGTAATAAATATATATAATAGAAATTTATATATATATATATATATAAATATATATGGACATGCTCCTTTGATTCCTTTGGAACATTGGTTCGATATTTTCACAACTATAATGTGATAATTTATTTATTTTTTCCTATTCATCAGGCCAACTATTTTGTCATCATTATAGACATCGTGAAATAATGATCAATTTAAAAAAAAAAAAATAAACAAAAAATTCCAATAACAGTGTTAATAAGTTGGACCAAGTTAAGCTGTAGAGCAAACTAGTTTAGGACCAAATCTTGGCATATGGTCACTGATAACTCTCTTATGTTAAAGAAAAAACACATTTGATCATATTCTCTGATGCTTATTTTTTACGCCTTAAAAAGTAGGCTACACCAAAATTGACCATATCCAGTGTCCCCTCTATATCGAAACAGGGGTCATGACAGGGTTCCACTTGTGAGACAACTGAACAACTTATCTACTGTTCATTATACGGCATTGTTACAGAAAAGTCACTGAATCCATAGCGACCATGAGCAAAAAATAGTGACCATTTCCTGTGAACGCCCATAATTAATTCCTTAACTGAGGAGACACACAGCTGACACAAAGGGGTTTCACTCTCTTAAACTATAAAAGGAACTCTATTAAGATGTAAAGAGTAATTGTTTGAGATAAAATGACATATAAGATCTAAATATAATTTAAGTAGCTTGCGAAGTTAAGCTAATTTAAGTAGGAAAGGCAAGTGCAGAGGATAAGTTACTAACAAAAAGAATTAGTAAAAATAGTGCACAGTGTACTGTGTTAATATGAAAGAAAATTCTGTATTGATTTGTACAGTCTATACACCACGTATTTGGTAATTGGGTTGTGTTTTGGCTAACGTAAATGTCTGTAAAATTAATGGCAGAAAGATAGCCTAGATAACTATCATGCTGTGGAAAATATAGTTAGCATTGCTATTTTTAGTTAGTTACTCCCCAGCACCCAACAGAAAGTGTGCACCCACAAGTGCACTTAACAATAAATGCTAAGAGTGCTTTTTCTGGATCTCTTAAAGTTTTCTGACCTTCTGTCATCTTTTTTATCTTCCATGTTCTGCTCTAATAGAGTTTTGTTTCCTCTCTTTTTCTCTCTGTGTGTATGCCAGCAGCAGGCCGTGTCTGTAATCATCTCTAATACTGCTAGGTTTAGGGAGTGTGTGTCAGGGTGAGCCTGGACAGCCGAGCCAAGTCAACTAACAACCTTCCTCTATTTCTGCACTCTTACATACTTCCATTCTGAATAACAGTCTTCATCCTAGTACTGCAAAAAGTAGATCTTTTACATTTAAGTTGTTAATTTAGTTGTTTTGCATTAAAAGAAATAAATGACCTGAAAGGATTTGATCAAAATAATGTTTTCTGCTTTCTTATATTTTAAAACATAATTTACTCCAGTCTTTAGTGTCACACGATCCTTCAGAAATTAATCAAATATGCTGATTTGGTGATCAAGAAACATTTCTTTTTATTATCTGTGTTAAAAAAGTAGTGCTGCTTGATATTTATGCAGAAACTATAATACATTTCATTTCAGAATGATCTGATTCAAAGTAAAAAACACTGTCTTTATATCATATTTGATCAAATTTGATTTTTTTAAATTAAATCTTTCTGACCCCAAGCTTTTGAGCAGTAGTGTACATTAAAACCTTATTGATAAATATTTATTTTCAGTTCAGTGAACTGTTTTAGGCTAATTTGCCCCAGCGCTGGGCTTCATTCTAAGTGCATGCATCTCTCTCCCTCAGCCTCTGTGTTATTAATAGATGCCCTAAACATCAACCTTCTAATAATACATGTGAAGTGTTTCCAGTCCTCGCCAAGCAGCTGGGTTTGGAAGGCTCAGAGAGGCAATCAAATATCCTGGCAACATACAGTATTACTCTACTTTTGACAAATGAAACTAAACGGATGTGTGGATTTCCATCAAAACATCACTGAAGATGCAGATTAGCACATACGGCTCTCTGGATGCGTTAATTAATAGTTGGCTGAGCTGCGGTGGATATGGATCCAACCCTGACCTGTATCTGTTTCTTACGAAGTGCAAAAAGCTTAAAAACTAAGTTCTTGCTCTCTCACCATTCTCAGACTGCCACCAGGACTTCTTGCGGTGTGGTTTGAAGGTGGTGATGACATTCTCAATGCGGTGACTCATGGGGTTGGAATAAGGATCATATGTTCGCCGTGAATCACAGTGGAAACACTTCTTTTCTTCCTAAATAAGGTGAAGGGTCAAAAACGAAAAGGATCAGCTCTTCACAAACACAGTGTGTGTATAAACGTGTCTCACTGCATGTGAGAACTGGTGTCGGCTCTACCTGCAGATGGCTGACAATGCAGTAGGGTTCTCTCCTCCGCTGGCCACAGGTGGAGGAAGCTTTTAAGTTCATCTCTCGACCCACCAAGAGGTCACCGGTTGCAGGGTAACAGCTTCCATGGGCACAGCCGTGGGCAAGATCAGGCTCCTGGGCGCTGGCTCCTGACAGGACTTGCAAAGAAACAAAAACAAAAAAAATTGAAATGATGAGCAGACGATGATTTTATCTATAATGCTGTTCAAATAAAAGAAGAAAAAACTGAACATGTAATCTTCAATCTCCTGCCAGTTTTGGTAACCAGAACTCAAGCAAATTTTCCATTAATGCTCAGCAAAGGCCAAGTTTCCACAAAAAGTCTCTTTAGACTGTGGTGGTGAGAAGCAGCATCGCTGTTTTAGTACGATAGGAAATTTAGTACGGGGGTGGCCAAAATTATAAGAACACTAGTATTTTCACCAGCTAAAATATGGTTTTAAGTCAGTATTTCTATCTTTTGCTGTAGTGCTTCAGTAGGATGTATAAGTTTACATTTCCAAACATTCATTCTAGCATTAATTGTAATAATTCAGTGAGATTTTTGTTTGCACAAGCTCCTCACAGAGATCTGATCTCATCATCATCATCATTATACAGTCTGTCTGGATTGACACGAAGAAACAGAACAAAATGAGAAATCCAGAACTGTGGCAACGTCTTCAAGAAACCTACCTGCAAAGTTTCCTGAAAACTACGCACAAGCGCACCTATAGGGTTTAAAGCTGCTTTAAACGCAAAGGATTGTCACACCAAATGTTGATAAATTTATGACATTACTTTTGACAGCATCCTCATTTTCCTAAAACCTTTAACAGTACTGTATCTTTTCAGGTAGGTTTCTTAAAGCATCTTGGAGACTTTGCCACAGTTCTTCTGGATTTAGTCCGTCTCAGTTTGTTCTGTTACTTCATGCCATTCAGAGAGACCAGATGATGATAACAAGATCAAATGTCTGCATGGAGCAAAACAACTGGTGGACTGTTTATATATATGTGTATATATATATATATATATATATATATATATATATATAACACATTAAATGAATACATTAATATTAAAGAGTTCAAAAATATCAGGATTGATGTCTTAAGCCCTAGTAATTAAAACATGTACGCGCTTTGCAGCCATATTTAACAACTGGATCTGGATGTGTAGCTTTAATAAGAGAGAAAGAGAGACAGAGACAGCAGTTACGAGATTTGAAGTTTCAGAATAACCTTTTACAACAACCAACAGCTGCTAAACATTCCTGCCAGTGTCTCAAAGAAACCCTCTGTGAGATGATGTTGAGATTTGCAGTAAAGAAAGTTGGGACTGCTTCGGACTGTGCTGTGATACACACATGCATTGAAATGTGCCTAATTTGTCTTGATGGGTTTTTAGCTTTTAACCTCAGAAATCAAATGTAAACTAACGCACAAAGATAATTAGGAAAGCGTAGTCATATAATGAACTTGAAGAGCCTGGGAAAACTCTTGTTTACAGCATTTACCCGTCAGAGATCTGTGTCGTCAACACAAGACAGCTGCGTCTGTCTGGCACTGTACCATCTCTCACCCGTCTGCCACCAAATATACACACACACAAGTAACATCACACATCCACCTGGAGCCAAACTCCAAAATAAAGCCTTACAGTAAACTGCAGGAGCTGTTGGGAAAATGCCTCAAAACCAGCTTTTGTCCCTTACAGACAGGACAGCTAACCAGATAATTCCAGATACACCAAATGCAATTACATTAGCAATGACAAATGTTTCACTGGTATTACATTTAATCTTTCTGGCAGTGTGTTGAACCACGAAACAGTGAGAAAGTGGACAGGAGCTAAATCATGGGAAGCAAAAGCTTCAATGTGAGTATGAGGCAAAGAAGTTTCATAGTTCACCCAAATAGCAATCATTTACTCAGCCACACTGTTTTAAACCTGCATGTATTTTTGGTGGAAGATAAAGGAAGCATGTCTCAGTTATGGGGTCTAGTGCTGTTTTGGACCACACTGACTTTCAATATAGACAACAGCATATGGGTGAGTAAATAATGACAGGATTTTAGAGTACGCTATCCTTTTAAATATTTTTGGCTGTACAAGATCAACAGGTGGCAAGAGCAAATAAAGTCACGGATGGAGGAAGAATCATTCACTTATGGGATTGACAATTGGAAATGGTTTCTCATTTAGCTGCTTAGAGTCCATATTGTTGTTGTATTATTATCAAGGTTAAACCATGTGTCACATATACAAGGATTATACTATGTCCGAGGGTTTCTTGGAGAAAGCTGCCCCTCAGTCAGTGTGTGTGCCACTCTCTGCTCTTGCCTTACATGGACAAGCTCTCAGGAATGTGGGAGGACAGCTGGCACGGCAGACATACCTCAGAGCTAACAAAGACCTGCTGTTGCCTTACTGTACTCGCTGAGGAGATTGAAACAGACAAGACCCCGCAGCCAAGGTAGCTGTTTCAGAAACACATAAAATCTATACCATTATTGTGTTGAACAGAATGTACCGATTACAATCAATGTATACTGAGAAATGAACAACTCTTAATTTTTGACAGACAGACAGACAGCCAGATAGATACAGTAGATTGATAGATAAACACAGATGGACATATATGGAGAGACAGATCAAAAGACAGACACAAACACAGCCAGTCAGACCATGCTGATATCATACAATATGATAAGTTGAGTTTATTTAGACAGTTTAAAGAAGCTATTACAAGAGGAATATACTGTCTTTGTCAAACATAAATACACTGAAGTCTGTAACAGCGTCAGTCTTGCTGCAAATAACGGGGACTGTGCTGTTGTCCTGACAAGGCTCACTGACTCAGAATAGAAAAACTCAGTCTCAGTGCCGTACTGTCCTGTCTGGTGTATAGGGCAGAGAAAACACAGCCACACTGATTGGCGGCCATATCTTATGATGCTCTCTGGTGTGCTCTCTGTTTGCCCTGTCTGAGCTAATCTCCTAGTAAGGAGATGCCTTCTCTCTCTTAAACACATTCAGTCTTTCTCTTGCACTCTTCATATTTTTTTCTTGTAAATCTAATAACCCCCCTCGCTCTTTTATCTGTTGTCTTCAGTTTCTGCTGGTCAGGGTTTGGCTCAGTGAGCCAGGTAGGGATTATCACAGCTGGGACTGTCCGCTTTGTTAAGAGCTCCACTTTTTCATTCTCTTGCATCTCTGCCCCTCTCGGCTTTCAGAGGGAGATTGTTCCCAACCAGGAAAGGCAGAGAATCACCTCCTTGTGCCTGTCTAACCCCAGAGAGCCATTTTAATCCTGGCGACTGTTCATTTGACGAGAAGGGAAAAAGTGACACTAACACCGCACATTCTTCAGAAGCTGAGTGACAGAAAACAGCCGGTCACTTCCTAAATAGTCCATTAAGAAGCAAGGCCCCTCTGAAACATTTTTTTTAGCAGGGCTTTCACACAAATACTAAGCGGAACAGTCACTACACGAACTACCATGTGCATGTCAAAAGCAAACAGCACTTTAGATTTAAAATCTTATCCTGAAGTAAGTATTCTCTAGGAGAAGGGAACAGATTTAACCAGGGATGGATGAATGGATAGATGGACAGGAGCCAGTATCCTAAATAAATGCCAGCCACACAGACATGTAAAAATATGTTTTATGCTTTGTTTTAAATTCTACATTTATTTTTTTTATTATTTAAATCATACCAAATGTCATTGTGCAAAATGTTTTAGTTAAAAAGTATTGTTTTGGATCTACAGCATTAAGCAAATAGTTTAATTCAGTGCATTACCAACTGGTTAAAACTTGATTATTACAAATGCAGGATGATCTTTTGCATTTAGAATTATTCAAATCAGTTTTTTTTTTTTTTTTTTTGAATGTGGATATTATATAAATAATCAAGGCTGCAGTCATTTGATAAAAGCACAAATCCCAATATTTATTTTTGTGGAAACCATGATGCATTTCAGTTAAAGTGCAGCATTTAAAATAGAAATATTACTATAAATGTCTTTAAAATTACATTTGATCAATTTATTGCACAATAATTTAGATATTACAATTGATCTACTATTTTATATATTAATATATTTTTATATTTACACATGATTTATGGAGCAAAATCAATACATACTCAATCAATGCAATGATGTTGGTCTTACATATTTAGGTGTGGAGGTTAAGTAATTTTGCTCCCACTGTGTGAGACAGAAAGGTAGCAATGATAGTGTAATGGAGAAAATGGAGACGTTCGGATCCATTTGCAGCTTTTTATAGAGAAGTCGTAGAAGATTGGTACAGGGGTCGAAGCAGAGGCAGAACAGGGGACCAGGTCCGTGAAGTGGAGACAGACAGTCAAGCTGTGGAGGACCTGGAACGTGGAGCAGAGGTAAAGGCACACAGAAAAACAGCAGTACAGGCAGAGCAGGGACCCACGGTGGTGCAGGCAGAATAGAAGCACTCCAGGGCAGGGCTGACGACTCTGAAGCCCTCAAGGGTGTAGCAGGGGAAGTGGATGCCCTCCAGGGCAGAGTGGTTGGCAGTGAGGCTCTCCAGGGTGGAGTGGGTGGAGACACGGAGCCCCAAAGCAGAGCGGGAAGCCAGGGCGATGCCGAAGGACACCAGATTGAATCAGGGTGCCCTAACAGGGTGAACAGGGCAGGCTGAGAGGTCATTAGAGGTTTTGGTGACCATGAAATGAACAACTCTTAATTTTTGACAGACAGACAGACAGCCAGATAGATACAGTAGATTGATAGATAAACACAGATGGACATATATGGAGAGACAGATCAAAAGACAGACACAAACACAGCCAGTCAGACCATGCTGATATCATACAATATGATAAGTTGAGTTTATTTAGACAGTTTAAAGAAGCTATTACAAGAGGAATATACTGTCTTTGTCAAACATAAATACACTGAAGTCTGTAACAGCGTCAGTCTTGCTGCAAATAACGGGGACTGTGCTGTTGTCCTGACAAGGCTCACTGACTCAGAATAGAAAAACTCAGTCTCAGTGCCGTACTGTCCTGTCTGGTGTATAGGGCAGAGAAAACACAGCCACACTGATTGGCGGCCATATCTTATGATGCTCTCTGGTGTGCTCTCTGTTTGCCCTGTCTGAGCTAATCTCCTAGTAAGGAGATGCCTTCTCTCTCTTAAACACATTCAGTCTTTCTCTTGCACTCTTCATATTTTTTTCTTGTAAATCTAATAACCCCCCTCGCTCTTTTATCTGTTGTCTTCAGTTTCTGCTGGTCAGGGTTTGGCTCAGTGAGCCAGGTAGGGATTATCACAGCTGGGACTGTCCGCTTTGTTAAGAGCTCCACTTTTTCATTCTCTTGCATCTCTGCCCCTCTCGGCTTTCAGAGGGAGATTGTTCCCAACCAGGAAAGGCAGAGAATCACCTCCTTGTGCCTGTCTAACCCCAGAGAGCCATTTTAATCCTGGCGACTGTTCATTTGACGAGAAGGGAAAAAGTGACACTAACACCGCACATTCTTCAGAAGCTGAGTGACAGAAAACAGCCGGTCACTTCCTAAATAGTCCATTAAGAAGCAAGGCCCCTCTGAAACATTTTTTTTAGCAGGGCTTTCACACAAATACTAAGCGGAACAGTCACTACACGAACTACCATGTGCATGTCAAAAGCAAACAGCACTTTAGATTTAAAATCTTATCCTGAAGTAAGTATTCTCTAGGAGAAGGGAACAGATTTAACCAGGGATGGATGAATGGATAGATGGACAGGAGCCAGTATCCTAAATAAATGCCAGCCACACAGACATGTAAAAATATGTTTTATGCTTTGTTTTAAATTCTACATTTATTTTTTTTATTATTTAAATCATACCAAATGTCATTGTGCAAAATGTTTTAGTTAAAAAGTATTGTTTTGGATCTACAGCATTAAGCAAATAGTTTAATTCAGTGCATTACCAACTGGTTAAAACTTGATTATTACAAATGCAGGATGATCTTTTGCATTTAGAATTATTCAAATCAGTTTTTTTTTTTTTTTTTTTGAATGTGGATATTATATAAATAATCAAGGCTGCAGTCATTTGATAAAAGCACAAATCCCAATATTTATTTTTGTGGAAACCATGATGCATTTCAGTTAAAGTGCAGCATTTAAAATAGAAATATTACTATAAATGTCTTTAAAATTACATTTGATCAATTTATTGCACAATAATTTAGATATTACAATTGATCTACTATTTTATATATTAATATATTTTTATATTTACACATGATTTATGGAGCAAAATCAATACATACTCAATCAATGCAATGATGTTGGTCTTACATATTTAGGTGTGGAGGTTAAGTAATTTTGCTCCCACTGTGTGAGACAGAAAGGTAGCAATGATAGTGTAATGGAGAAAATGGAGACGTTCGGATCCATTTGCAGCTTTTTATAGAGAAGTCGTAGAAGATTGGTACAGGGGTCGAAGCAGAGGCAGAACAGGGGACCAGGTCCGTGAAGTGGAGACAGACAGTCAAGCTGTGGAGGACCTGGAACGTGGAGCAGAGGTAAAGGCACACAGAAAAACAGCAGTACAGGCAGAGCAGGGACCCACGGTGGTGCAGGCAGAATAGAAGCACTCCAGGGCAGGGCTGACGACTCTGAAGCCCTCAAGGGTGTAGCAGGGGAAGTGGATGCCCTCCAGGGCAGAGTGGTTGGCAGTGAGGCTCTCCAGGGTGGAGTGGGTGGAGACACGGAGCCCCAAAGCAGAGCGGGAAGCCAGGGCGATGCCGAAGGACACCAGATTGAATCAGGGTGCCCTAACAGGGTGAACAGGGCAGGCTGAGAGGTCATTAGAGGTTTTGGTGACCATGACTATGGAGGCTGAGGATCCATAGACAGCGTTCTTGAGGATCCTCTAAGTTAGTCTGAGGGGTTGTGCATCCGCTGGCGGAACCTCCAGAGAATTAACGGTGGGAACAGACATTTCTGGAGGTCGTGCAGCCCCCAAACACCCTGTGGTAGTTGCTGACACCTCTGGGAGTGGGGCCTCCAGGGCATCTACAGATGGAGCCAACATCTCTGGAGGTTGTGCAGCCACCAGCGGAACCTTGGGAGGTTCTACGGTATGAGCTGGCTCAGACTGGGGTTCTGGGACAGAAATGCAGACAGGTGAGGCCTCTGACGAGCAGTATTTGGCCTACACACTCAAAATGGCTACTGCTATAACTGGTAGCACTGTGGAAAGAGGTGGAGCGTCAATGACAACCGTTGTAGGAGTCTTAAAGACACCCGCTGCCCTCACTGACCTCATTGGTAAATCAGCCAAGCAGGAAACCAGTCTCGTATGCCTGGCCCTGTTGTCCTCAAATGCCGTGTCCAAGATGCTTGGGAACACATCCGTGAAGGCTGAGGACTGAATTTTGATCTCTGTGCAGGCAGCAGTGTCATGTGTGGCTGCCGTCTTATATTGTGGCTCGGAAGCGGCAGCTAATGTCCAGTGTATCAGGCACCAACATAACGTCAGGGTCACGCTCCTCCTCCAAACAGTAAAGAAGAACCGTACAGAATGGGGGCGTATTCAATAAAGTCCTGAAGACTGCATGAAAACACCCCTTCAGGCAACCAGAATTTTATGGGTTCAATAAGTTTGAATTGGAACACAGTTTTTATTAAATCTTCCTCACATGGTACCTGATTTGCAAGGACGCAGAATTACGAAAAATACTCCTCAAAAGATAGCTGATTCTGTCTCAAGCTGATGAGCCATTCGGCTGGGTCCATACCTGGTAACAGTCACTTGGAGAAGCTGCTGGATCCTGTATTGGCGAAGTCTTTTGTAACGGAGGAAACAGAGGCATGCAAATGGAGCTTTTTAGATTTTATTGGTCCATTTTGAGCTTTTTATAGAGAAGTCATACAGGCTTGGTCAGATACCGTCGAGGTACACAGGCAGATTTCAGGCCAGGCAGAACACAATCTGAATACAGACAAACAGTCGGTAATAACAGGGCAAAAAACACGGCAAGGAACGCACGGAAATGAAAGCCAGGGCAAATCAAGACTTCGCAGAGAGTTGGCGTTTGGGTCTGGCTTTTATGTGTGTGCGCAATCAGTATGTGGGTGTGGCAATGAGGTGCAGGTGTGGGTGTGATCAGTTCTAGGAATGCGGCATGATGGTGAATGCAGTCCATGAGCGGGGCACAGCTCTGGCTGAAGTGTCCTCTGGTGGAAACAATGAGGGACTCCAGCTGGATATTGTGACAGATAAAATAATTCCTCCCTGTCCTGACCACTGTCACAGCTCAGCTACACATGATGACAGTAATGATGATGCAGCATTGAGATGCCCTTGTGGGCAAATGTGAAATGTAGAGGATACATGTGGAGACAGGATATTGCTCCTTCTTTTGTTACTCCCTTTCCACTGAGTTTATTTTGGCACTGTGAGTCTAGTTAGTCTGACGAGAGGTGTCTGCTATTTGGAGCCCACTGCCCAGTCTCAAAGTCTGCTCTCTCTCCTCTAACCCAAGTGCTATTTCCAGCTCTTGTCAGATCAGATGCGTTCCTTCATGCTATGACCAAAACAGTCCTGATAGATCCATTCACACAACTGCACATTCTGTGTAATACTGGTTGAGAGTAGTTATGCAAAAATGAGAGTGTAATGCCATTTTAACTCTAAGCTCACAATCCAGAAACACAAATAATGACCTGCTGGAACAAAACAGCATGGTGGCAATAAACAAATTGTTAATGTTAATTTAATTTGATAAATTAATACTCCAATTAATCCAGAAATCCTTTCAGGAGGAACACGTACGAATGATCAGCAGCTGCTGCCAGTCTGCCTAATTACCCTATCAGAACTCCTTCCCTCCGCTTTAAATATTGCTCACTTCCTCTCTCTGGCATCTTCATTTTTTTAACTTCCACCGCCTTCCACTTACCGGCACCAGAGCAAGGGCCAGAGAAGAAGGCCAAAACATACCAGATTTCTCCTCTGGTTTTCTCTATTCGGAAACTCCGCCACCATAACCATTCAGCTACCATTTAAGAATCGCCCGGTTAGTGACTTATTGTCTACTTGCCGCTTTCAACAATCACCACTTCCTCCCAGGGGGCATGCGGGAACCAGGCTGGGCTCCGAGGACCATTCAACCCTAACCTTCTAGGGGTAAATCTCCTAGGGCTCGGGGTCCGCCGGGCTTCCTGCCTGCTCCCCGGAGAGTCTGCCAAACAAGCATTTATATTACTAATCGCCGAGGAAGTGAGAAATAGTGAATTAGCCTCTTTAAAAGCCTTCACATAGTTTAGAAATGGGTGATTTTAATAAGCTATTAGATGTCCTTTGTAATTACGCCTCTGTGAGAAGAAAAAACACAGGTAAAGAGGAAATACAAAGCCATCGTTAAATAACATGGAATAAATGCAGTGGAGATTGGCGATCATATGAATTATTTGAAAAACTCTGGAGTTTTGAACTAAAAGTGATAGCATTTATTAATTAACATACAGTACCCTACATTTACACAACTAGTGTATTATTATTGAAAACAAGTTAATAAAAATCTAACAATTAACATTAACCCATCAATAAATGTTGTATTATATTTGTATAAATGCATTAGCTAAGGTCAAGAAATTGAAACTTATTGTAAAGAATTAGTTAATTCTACATGGTGAAAGTTTCTGGAGTGGTTCCAGCTCATTAAAGAGCATGTTCTGTGGGCAGTACTCTGAAGAAAGCAGGTAGAACTGAGGATGAATTATAATGTGCTGCACACCTTCCCTTGACCTGCATGAGAGATGAGATCATTTTTCATTCCCCTCAGGACAGTCTGTTAAAGCACTCATATCCTGACAGTCACATATGGAGGTATATACAGCTGTGACACTCACCTCCACATCTGGAGTAAGCATGAAATATGACACGATTCAGGAGAAAGGTCAAAGGACAGAGAAAGTATACAAAATGTAAAAGAATGTGAGAAAAGTGCTTCAATCTGTGAACAAATCATTTCTTTAAGTTCAGACCACAAATCCATCCTGAATGAGGCTGCCCTTTTTTTTTAAACTCCAGTGAAGGGAAAAAAAAGTGGAAACAATTTTGAACAGAATTGTAATTTTTAAAATTCAACTGTTTTCTCACTAACTTTGCTACTTGTATTTGATATACAATCCAACGACTCTCTTTCCATCTCTCTTTAGAAATTCTTCCCTAAGGCAGAAATCCTATTCAGGTCGACTCACATAAACAGACTCGTTTCTTCCCCTTTCATTTCATCACCTCTTCACCCCCTGTGTTCATCCTTTCTTCTATTTTCCCTCCTCGTCACCTCAAAGCTCTATCAAAGCATCGTATTGCCCCATTGTTGTGGAGTGCAGGGTTCTGTGGTGTTCGGCAGCGAGAGCATTGAGGCAGCTCTATAGATCACTCTACCTGTGTCCCCACCACACAGCTGTTCACCGGGGGACGTATGATCCCAGCACACATCAGAGGAATGAAAAAAGTCACAAGGCAAACAAGCAGAAGAAAGAGACTGAAAGTCAAAAAGGGATTTCTGCAGTTTCCTTTCCTCCACTCGCACCAAAGCTTTGCCTTTAGATGAAAATTATGAACAAAGGTTCTTTACAGCTTTTCATGTTCTTTTCATCAAGGCATTTCATGTTTTGTCTCTCTCTTTCTGATGAAACAGCTTGAATGGATTATTTCATGATCTTTTGGAGAAAGACTATGATTGAATTTTAGGGTCTAAGATGCTGGTTGGCCATAGCTTTTAAAAATGTAATCTTAAATGTGATGTGTAAAAGGTAAAATTAAGTTCTAATTTCACAAGGACATTTTTTGCCACTATAAAATGAACAAACAAAAGGGAGAGCAGGGCTCTAAAGTAAAGATCATCTGCTAGCCAGGGGCCAGTGTTTTGAATTTTGGGTCTATTTAAATATATATATATATAAATATGATTTTATAATATTAAGGATGTTAAAATAAATATAGGCTTGTAAATGCAATTAAAGTTTTAAAAATACACATGGTCCGAAGTATTTAAACCCTTTGCTGTGACACATATATTTAACTCAGGTGCTGTCCATTTCTTCTGATCATCCTTGAGACCTGGACTTTTTTGAGTCCAGCTGTGTCCAGCTCAGAGACAGAATTGTGGCAAGACACAGATCTGGCCAAGGTTACAAAAAATTTCTGCAGCACTTAAGGTTCCTAAGAGCACAGTGGCCTTCATAATCCTTAGATTGATGATGTTTGGGACACTTCCTAGAGTTAGCTGTCCGGCCAAACTGAGCTATCGGAGGAGAAGAGCCTTGGTGAGAGAGGTAAAGAAGAACCCAAAGATCACTGTGGCTGAGCTCCAGAGATGCAGT
>JAUMHR010000084.1:7755770-7770510 GCA_032361145.1 Enteromius fasciolatus
TTAAACCCAACTGAGCATCTCTGGAGAGACCTAAAAATTACTGTCCACCAACGTTTACCATCCAACCTGACAGAACTTTTATTTTAAATGCATTTAATTGTGACTGATTGTTTGACAGCACTAATATATATATATATATATTTCCATGCAACTTTTTTAACTGTAGGCAAATATGCAAAGAAACTAATGTAAAACCAGTGAAATCATTCAGTAACAACTGACTAACCATTGCCAACCAGGCTGCACATTAATTTTCCATAACTTACAGTCTGCTGTCCTTTCCTTACTTATTATCCTTTAGTATCTTTTCCTCAAAGCAGTTTTACCTTTTAGACCAATCTTGGTACCAATAGGCACAACTGAATTGAATTAAATCAGTCTGCATTAACAGGCAACCTTGGCTGTCTGTGAACAATGTTGTCGGAGTCACAAAATGAAACTCAGACAGGCAGCAGACGGTAAATGTGACAGGAACTAAATAAGAGCATCTCCTCCTACAAGCCTGCTACTTTCATTAGAGCCTAACCAAAAATATCACTCCCACTGCTCTGCCTCCAACACCTCCACATTCTCTCCAGTTTTATCAATCCTAGCAGACACAGAGGCTCCTGTTGAGCCCTGCAGCCCATCACCTACACAAAACTTACAGCGGAGGACAGCTGGACAGTAACACTAAATGATAAAGAAAGATATGGAACACTGTAAATGTACTGAGGAGACAGTATATAATGAGCAAGGTCATAAATGGCAACTTTTGAGTTAAAACTCTTAGCACTATATATGTACAAAACTAAAATTTAACCTTGTAGCCTCTTTAAAAGGCACAGTGAATAAAACGCTCTATTATTTTTTAAAAATGAAAATGTTCAATAGAAAAGCCCATTCATTTAAACTAAACAGCAAATATACTGTATATATGAAGTAATAAGGAGGAAGCTATATGCTATTTCTAATAACAAACCCACTCAAGGTCCTTCAGATATCCCTAAAGTCAAACTAAAACCATGGATTAAAAGGAAGAAAGGGCAGAGAAAAAGGAATGTGAAGGTCAGTTAACCCCGACTGAGCAGATTTAGCGTCTCATCTCCCAAAAGTGTGCTTAATTCATCAAAGAACAAGGATGAAACAAACTCAATGAGTGAAGAACTCTCATTTACTAATTCAATGGCCTCTCTTTAACCTGCTGACCTCTTGTTTCCCTTTTAGCGTGTCTATAAATTTGTTTCAGCTTTAACTGGATAGACAGAGGAAATAAGCAAAAAAGATAATTGGGTGCCGGATGGTGGTAATAACATTGGCTGGAGACCTTTGAGAAAGAGTCTCCCTTCAGACTCAGTAGACAGTTCAGTTGACTTGTGACGCTCCACACTAAAACTGAGACATCAATACAGACTTCAGCTATACAAGCAGGTGCAAATGATTCATGGGTCTAGTGTGGGGTCTGGCACAAAAACATTTGGTGAATGATTAAACTCGGCTGTACACATCTAAATGCAAAGAATGTACATACATCTATAATGTAAGAGTAAGGTAAGGTGGTATATGGTAAGGAAGACTTGTGGCTCAAGCACATTTTGCCTAAAAAGTACACGGCAATTCAAGTACATAGTGTTAATCCATCTACCACACTTGATAAATATAAACATGCAGATCAAAATAAATTATTAATATAAAACCGAATATGGAATATATTTAATGGATGGATAAATAGAAGATATAACTGATCTATGTGACCCTGGACCACAAACCCAGTCATAAGCTTTCCATTGATATGGTTTATTAGGAAAGGACACTGTTGGGCTGAGATACAACTATTATTTTTTATATTTTAAAATTTGATATTATATATATTATATATTATATTTGAAGGTGACAAAATCACCTTCAAAGTTGTTCAAATAAAGTTTCAGCACAGTTTTTTACTAATCAAAAATTAAGTATCTACAAAATATCTTCATGGAACATGATTTTTTACTTACCTAATGATTTTTGGCATAAAAGAAAAATCTATAATTTCGACCAGGCTACTGCTACAAAATCACTGGCTTTGTGGTCCAGGGTCACATGTAATATATAAAATTTACAGTTACTTATACTGCGTGTGTGTGTGTGTGTGACACTAACTTCTAAAAATCAGCTCTGTCTCTCAAAAGGAGTAACTTTTAAAATGAAGAGCGACAATTGCCCCATAACAAACAAAATAAAACAAAAAACAAAAATAATAAAAATATCTAATTTGAAAGCCTTCCACTAATAACAGCACATAGACAGTAAATGATTTTGTGATTCATGCTACACTTACCACAGATGAACAGTAAGGGTAGAGCGCGCATGGCTTTATGATGAGCTCCCTTCAACAGCCGCGCGCCTCTAAAATATGAAAATCACTAATGAGCTGTCACACAACTTCAGCTTATCATATACAACTGCTAGACAAAGTGTCATATAAAACCTTCAGTAATACCAGTAATAAAACACAAACACAGGTAATAATGCTGGAAGCGCGTACTCACATGTTTCCTCTGATTTTGTCGATGGTCAAGCTGTTCTTTAAGCCATTGAGAGCTATCAGAGTCAGACGGACTTTCTGAAGTCCTGTTACAGCCGTGGAAATGACCTGTGGAAATCCCGCACTGGATTCGAGAGGTAAAGCGACACAGTCCTCAGGCAAACCCACAGAGAGTCATTTGGGAAAAATAACCCACCTCTCGTTTTCCGTAGCGCCCACATGAACGCGCGAAGTCGAACAGGAATGCACGCGCTTCCGAAAACGCATTTACACAATGTGTTCGTTTTAGATTCAGCTTTAGGAAAACTGCACGAACTAACTATTTATATATATTTATGCAAACAACTAATGAAAGACTGTCATGTTAAACATTGCCTGGTTATGTGAATACAGCTCACAAAATGATTTTATTGATATAACCAAGCCAGATTTAGAGGAAAAAAAGCTAGATTTTGTCAGCAACACTTTATAATCACTTTATTTATACTCATAAAAATGAATCCATTATATAATGCCTATAAGATCGTTAAATTTAATGAAATATCACAATTTTGACTACACAACACAAAGCCTGTCTCTAAACTAAACACCAGGCAGAATGCTTACAAAACATACTGTAGGCAAAGCCACCAATAAATATGTATTTATGCGTCTATTCTTTGTACTTGCAACAGTATATATTACTCAAGTGATCTATCAAACATAATTTTTCTTATGAAATGTACATTATAGTACAGGACTATTATGGGAAGACAAATCAAAGAAGAATCAAAGCTCAGGGTCAGCTAAAGCCACTGATCCAAACACAGACAGGATTACTCCACAGAAATGAACACGGTCTACACTAACAGACACAGGAAGGATGATACAAAGACAGAAAAAGCCAATGGCCCAACGTTAAAGGTGCAATATACAATGCTAAAACAATCCTGAGATTCGGAAATATGCATTAGAAGCATAAAACACGAAGATTGATATTATGTTTCATAGTAATATGGCCCACTTTTTTCCCTGCATTCTCTAGCGCCCCCTCCTGTACTACAGGTGTAATATATAAAAGAACTGAGTCTGTTTCTGCATTTAAATAAAACAAAACAGTAACGTTTGAATTCCATATCAAAGGTTTAATGTGTTCATATATGTCTTTTACACAACATTAAAAATATGACGTTAGGCACTTTTGTGTTTAAATGCAAGTACAGTTCAAAAGTTTGGGGTAAGATTTTTTACACTTCTTTGAACGTAGGTTCTTTTATATTAAGGCTGCAAAGATGTATGAATTAGAAATATTGTGAAATAACATTGCAGTTAAAAATTATGTTCTATTTTAATATTAAATGAATATTAAAAGTGAATTAATCAATCACTGAACATTGTCAAATAGGAGAACAGAGTGATGGTAATGTATAATGTTAATTACACTTTTGTTAATTTAAAGCAGCCATGAAGAATAAAACTTTTCATTTCTTTTTAAAAAAATCTTACTGACCCCAAACTTTTGAGTGGTAGTTTTTGGTCACTAGGTTATACAACAGTTGGTCTGCAGTTCATTTAGTACAGTGGTTCTCAAATTAAGGTCTGTTTTGATGATTGGCTTCTTAAAAAAAAAAAAAAAAAAAAAGAAAGAAACATGAAATACATAAATATATATATATAACAGAATCCACCAGTACTGAGTTAATTGAAATAAATCAAATTAATAAACTAACATTAAAGTAATAAAATAACTGATGTTTCTGTTAGGGGATGTAGACAATTTCTAGTTTCTCTTTCAGTCAGCTAGTTGCTAGTTTTAATAAAATATGAACATAACAGTTCAGAAAAAGAAAACCGGTGAAAAACAAAATGAATAGGACATCAAAAAAGACTTTTCAGCCTTCCGACACTTGAAAAATTTAGAGAACCACCAATTTAGAGATTTAACAGGAAAACAACAAGACCTAGTACTTTACTAGTTTGTCATCAACTTCATAACAATTAAGTAACGAAGCAGCTGACTGGAATAACACATTTGGGTTCTAATGGAACAATACATGAATCACATAGAGGGTAGCTGAGAAGAAAAATTGAAGTCTGATTTTAGGCTTTTGTCAGTTATTTACAGTTCCTACTGACAGTTGTTATAGCCCATGACTTTTATTCTGATATATTCTTTGACTTCTGTAATGTTTTTCTCCAGATCTGCCAATTCATCCCGCTGCTGCTGCATTTTCTGCTCGTTCTTGTTGAATTTTCTCTCCAATTCTTCAAAGGAGAGACACAGAAAAACAAGATGAGAAGAGAGCCAAACACTTTTTGTCATTGTTAATGTGTTTAACAACAAAATGACAGCATAAATAAAACTTTCTGAGCATAAAATTTCCGTGCTTTCTTTAAATGTTCAATGCATTTTGGACACATACTTCTGAGGGTTTCCATGCCTGTAGTGGCTTTCTTCAGCAAGTCCTCTGCTTCTTTCTTCATCTCTATGGCTTTCTGGGTAACGTTACCTGTCTCTCCCACAGAGTCCACCTTCTCTTTCAGTTTCTTATACAGATTCTCTGCATTTTCCAATTCCTTATAAACACGAACATGCATACAAAATATTAAATGTTAATGGCAGAAGCAGTAAAATATAACTAGATATGCACACACACACACACACCTCTCGAAGCCCAGCAGCCTCTTGAGTTGCATTGTCGGACTGAGCTTTGGCATCTTTTGCCATCTCCCTGTTCTGCTCCGTTTTATTCTTCAATAAATCCACTCCCTGTGACAAATTGGTCAGTCGCATCATCACATCCATGAGGTTGCTGTCTAAATGTAAGAGTTTGTTGTCAACCTGTTCAGGAAAGAGACAGAAGCACATTAATTCAAATCTTAGACTATCACAAAGTATCATAAGAAAAGTATGATGGTTTTCAACACCTATAACAATAATGAAGGTTTACCGTGGTAGTGACGTTCTGGGCATTCTTGAGATTTTCCAGGGCTGTGGTCATTTCCTTCTCAGCTTTATTTATGACGCTCTGAGAGGTTTCAATCGCTTCTTTAGTTTTATTGATATTACCGCTCACTCCTTCAGCTCCGGCCCTGCGCAAACACAAAATCACATGCACAGAATGAAACTAGCTATATGTGGATATCTGTGTATACAGTGAGCAATGTTCTCTCTCGCCTACTTTGCATCTTGAGCTCTCTTAAGCAGATCCTTGACTTTGGCCAGTTGCTCTGAGGTTTGATTGAACACCCCTTCTACGTTAGTGAGGTTGGCGATGTTGGCTTTGATCTGCTCGATGACGTCGAGTATTACGGTCCTGTTGACTGGCAAGGAGATCGCCAAAACCTGCTGGGCCACTTTTTCAATGCTTTCTGGATCTGCTCCCTCCTCTGAATATATCAGTTTTAGTATTAATAAAGGCTTTTTATTGTTTCCAAAAATGACAATCAGTCATGTATGATACTTAAACATGTTAAAATGACGGTTCATGCATTAATGGTAAATAAATGCTCATTTTTGTCTGAGCTATCGCTTTGATGCCTCTTTATTTCGCACAGCATAAAACAACAACACCGAAAATGCAATCACGACCACTTGCCATTCAAAAAATCTCTTATCTTCTGAATGAAGTCTTTGAGCATCTTGTTGGAGTTCTCAAAGAGTTCTTTCTTGCCCTGGGCTTTATCGAGAGTATCCCTCGCTTGAGTCTTCACAGCCTGGGTAAGTGTAGAGATGTCCTCGAGCTGAGAGACAAGCAGCGATCATTCAAGCTCTTTCAAAAGCACGCCTGCACTACACATGCTCAAACAGACAGCCGTTTACCTTTTTAGCTATGCTTTGTAGCTCCTTGCTGGTAGCGGTCAGGTTCTTATGAACATCATCAGCATTGTCCAGGGCCTTCAATGAGGCACCAACCGTTCCTTTGCATCCTTTCCCTCCACACTTCAGCACACCTTCGCTATCACGGCACCCAGCTCCTCCACAGGGGCTATCTGGACAGCTGCTGTTAGCGCTAACATTGCCATGACCACCACACACCTTAAGGCATAAGATAAACAGGAAAGCACGACTGATAAAGATTAACGATGCTCCCTTCCAGGTCTCAAGCCAAGGTTTTACCCACAGTCCCTACCTTGTTGTTGAGGAGCTGGAGTTTTCGGTCAATCTCATGAGTTTTTTCCTCCAGTTCAGACAAAGATTTATTGTTGGCAGTGACTGTTCGAATGAAGCTGTCCTTTCTTTCTTTCAGCAGGGCTTCGGTACGGTTACGTGTGTCTTCAGACTGTTCCACAGGACTCTGGGGTCCGTATACAGAGGAATTACAGCGCTGCTCCGAATTCAATGAAATCTGGTAGTACTTGCGGACGTTTTCAAACTGCTCTGTAAAGCAAAAACGACAAAAGACATTAACCGCTTAAATGTTTTTAACGATAACGTAGTGACGTAGTTTTTTTGCTTTCTGGGAAAATGAATGGGTTTAAATTTAAAAATAGTAAAAGTGTCATTTACAATTCATTATATACTTTTCTAATGTAACATATATGACAGGAAAACAGGAAACACAACAAAAAGTTTTATTGACTGGATGATGAAAAGTAGATTTACATATGAAAGCAGAATGCAAGCTAGTTTGTCCATGTGACAATAGTAAAGTGTGGTTTACTTTACACCAAGGACAATAACTACAATAATAAGTTTTAATATTTGTCTTAATTTTATGAGAATAGGGCTATAATGGCTAGCACTGGAGAAAAATATCTTTGCAAAATTAGCTTTAGAAAGGTTTTCTTTTCTTCAGTTGATATAATAATTAATTATCAGAATTCGTATTTAAGTATTTAAAGCAGCAGATGAGAAACTGAGCGAGCTTATAATAAATAGAGCGCTATCATCTGCTGATTTTATCAATATAATTATCACTGATGGTGTGAACTGACCTTAAAGGAAAGTCATTTTAGACAAGGAATTTTGCTTAAAAGATTACAAACTAATCAAGTAGTTGAGTATTTTTTTATTTTAGATGTTGAATTGAATAAATGTCGTGGTCTATTTTTTTTCAGACAACTCAAAAAATAGCACTTTACCTGCAAATCCAGCTGTGACGTAGTTCTCCAGCTCTTTGCGTAGTCGGTGAAGTGTGTTGTTCAAGTCTCTCAGTTCTTTCTCCAGTGTAGTTAGGTTTCGTTTCAGAGCATTGTCCAGGTCTGCCGTCGCATTCAGCTCCTGACTCACACCCATCAGACGCCCATCAGTCAAAGCTATCTCCGCTCTAAAAACATATCCACATAATGAAGAAAAAATACAATTATCTTTATGTAACATGCAACCAAAGTCTAAAGTGCCAATGCAACTAACAATTTATGTTTGGTGCATAATAAAGTAGCATTTTCTAATTAATGCACAGTTTAAACTGAACTGAAAGATTGATAATGTAACCTGTGTTAACGCAAGTCACACAAATGATTTTTAAGCATTACTTTACATGTGCAAGCTTTACCTCAAGTCATCAATAGCCTGGCTTATCATGTTATAGATTCCCTCTCGGTCTCCATTTCGAATGAGGACTTGAATCTGTGCAAGCTTCTTCTCCAGTTTACGTATGCGCTTATCGCTGACTCCGGGCACCTCACCCTTTTTCAGGATCATTTCAATGACATCCTTGATGTGGGTCAGATCTCGGCCGATCTGGCACACGGCATCATCCCATAGCTGGAAGCAGGGATGGCAGGGAACGCACTTGGGGAAGTTTCCGGTAAAGCCACGGGCGCACTCATCACAGCGTTGTCCTGAAGCCTCCGCCTTACACACACACGCTCCTGTTTGGCGGTCACACTGAGCCATCTCGGACCCCAGAGGGTGGCAGTTACACTCTGATCAGAGGGAGATAATGATATGACACAGAGCAGAAACATGAGTAAGTGTACTGTATGTGCACTACTCACCTTCACACTGCACGCTGGGATCACCCCAGTGAAACGCCTCACATTCACTGCATTGTCGCCCCCCAAAACCTGGCTGACAATGACACTGGCCACTGAACTACGAGCATAAAGGGAAGCAGAAGAAAATCATTAAGCCATGAAAACATACTCAAATCCAAGACTCTCTTCAGACAAAAAAAATATATATATAATTTTTTTTATTAGTTATAAAAAAATAAATAAATATAATCTAAAGCATCTCTGATTGTAATGTAAGTCTAGAACATACTACAACTGTTTATAGTAGTAAATATCTATTCTGGGTTTACATTTAATTAAAATTTTTATATTGAAATGTTTTTTTAATTTAGCAAAAAAATGCTAAATTGATGCTGTAATTTATTAGAAAGAAGTCTCTTATGATTATCAAGAATGCATTAATTAAAAAAAATTTTAACAATTGTTTAATACATTTAAAAAGTAATTTATTGCGGTGGCAAAGCTGAATTTTCTGCATGCATTAATATAGTTTTCATTGTGATGGGATCCTACCGAAACAATTCTAATGTACTGATTTGGGGCATCAAGATACTTTTTCTATTAATATCAATAATAATAACTGCTTAATGTTCTTGTGGAAGAAAAGAAAGTTCAAAAGAACAGCATTTATTTGAAAAAGAATTCTTTCGTAACACTTTAAATACCTTCAAACATCATTTTTGACTAATTTAATACATGCTTTCTAAATAACAACTTTAGTATATTTTTAAAAATCTTTTCAATTTTTATATTGTATATATTGGCAATTGTAAAAAAAGTTAATTCAAAAGTACAGTACATATAATATATTTAATGTCAAAGTTATTTATTGTCTGTTCCTCTTCTACATTCTTGTGAGGAGATGATAATATAAGAATGCCATGACGATAAAGAAACATATCGTTTATATAATTTCATGCTCAGTAGCACTATATATATTTGTATGTTTATGCATGACAGTAAACACTTGCCACGTATATAACATCACATTTGGGGGTTTGAACACCCCTGTAGTAATGTATAGTCATATAATGCCATTTTACCTTGACCCATGTGTTTGTTTTTACATATTGTTTTATGTTGAGGTTTCAATCTTGAGAGACTAACCCTGATAAAATACAGAATCAATGATGAAGAAAGATACTGTATGCCACAGGACATACCATGTTGCAGTGTGTGCTGAGGGCATTTGGTTGGGCACATTCGCAGGGTTCACATCCACAGTCTGAGCCAAAGTTCCAGTGGTTGGGGGCGCACTCGTCACAGTTGTGGCCAGTGATGTTTGCCTTGCAGGGGCATTGGCCAGTCCGTTTATCACAGTAACACACTCCATCAGTGCAGTACTCCTCTGCAGTGCCTGCAGTTACACAAGTACAGCCTGCAAGACAAGATAGAGCGCATACTTATATATTTTTTTTTTTTATTTTAAATTAGTTAGTTAATTTATATATATACATATACATATATATATATATGAGTCACTGTACTTACGCCTACAGTCCTGAGCGAGTGCGTTTCCATAATAACCTGGTTTACACTCAGAACAAGAGTGGCCGTCTGTGTTATACAGGCACTTGAGGCATTGGCCTGTTTGTGGGTCACATGACTCTGGGTTCTGGGGGTCAATGTTCCCATTGCACTGGCATGGCCAGCAAGTCCCGCCAGGCTGCTCAGGATCACCATAGTACCCAGGGGCACAACGATCACAACGAGGACCTGAGAGAGGACACTGTCAGTAAACCTACTCAATGAGAATGAAAACTGATTTAGTGATGCTAGTTCACCTGCATATCCTGCACCACACCGGCAAAGGATCTGGTTGGAGGCATAGTCTGGCTGACAGGAAGCTCCATTGGAGTGTCCACTGTCAGGGTGTCCTGGACATGGACAGGGGCGGCAGTGCTCGCCCGAACCCAATATCGGGTTACCATAGAAACCGTTTACACATCTAAAGTAAGAAAGGACAGAATAATTAAAACACATCACTACGCGTATTAAAGGGCGTATTACCACATATTAATTATTATTTAGCAAACATAACATTTTAAACAGCATTTTGTTAAATAAAAAGAATACAAATATTTTGGCTTTTAATTTGTCTTAAAAAAAATTTTTTTTTCTGTTTTAGTTAAAATTTGTACTTATTTTATATGCTCATCAAGGCTGCAATTATTTAATAAGATAAATACGGTAAAAAAAGTAAAATATTGTGATATATTATTGTGATTTAAAATAACTATTTTGTATTTGAATATGTTTAAAAATATAATTTATTTCTGTGATGGCAAAGCTGAATTTTCAGCATCATTACTCCAGTCTTCAGTGTCACGATCCCTCAGAAATCATTCTAGTACGCTGATTTCTTGATCAACAAAAATATCTCTACTGTCATTTTTGATCAAGGTAATGCACCCCTGCAGAATGAAATCAACGAATCTTACACTACTGTTCAAACATTTAAAATCAGTATCTGACATAAACATATCAATATTTACATATTAATGAATATGCTTTGATAATTTGTCATATTTAATATACAGATTGTGACAGCTTCACCCTCCTTTGCAGGGCATGCATCACTTTGTGACATAAATCAGTGACCCAAATGTAATTTGTCAACATTGATTCAGTCTGTGTATTAAACACATTAAGTGTTCTCTCACCTCTCACACAGCTGTCCAGCTGTGTAGTCTCTGCACTCATAGCAGGCACCGGTTTCAAGGTCACAGCTCTCCGCATGGCCGTTACACTGGCACTGTCTACAGTTTGGAAATCCCCACTGACCTGGCTGGCATTCAGAGCACTGGCGGCCAGTCGCCCCATGCTGGCACGGACACTGGCCTGTCACAGGGTCACATTGATGACCTACAGAGCCCTGGGAGTGGCAATCACATACTGTTGAAGGCAGAAAAAGGGAGGGACAATGAGAAATGAGAATATAACAATATAAAATATACAATATATAAAAAAAACAATAACAGCCCTATTCATGTAAATATAAATTAAAATGCTTATTCTCTTCTAACTCTTACCAGTGCAGCCATATGGCCCAAATCCATACGTCCCTGGTGCACACTGATCACATTTACGGCCAATAACATTGGGTTTACAGTGGCACTGACCCCCGACTTTGTCACACTCGGCACTTAGCGAACCCTGAGGGTCACACTGACATGCTGCAGAAACAAAAAGTTCAAACTATTATCTGAGTAAAAAACAAACTGAAGTATCGTGACGTGACTGTTGTTCTGACAGGACATTGTGAAGGGGTCTTCAGCTTTGACCTCATCACTGTGTGACTCACCCAGGGCACCGTTGTACATGATTGCAGAGATGCTGCAGATGAGTGTAGTGCACAGCTCGGCCAGCACAGGCATCGGCACAGTCATAAATGAATCCAAACACATGTAAAGCTCCATCTCCTGGCGTCGACGCTCATCTGGGGCGTCATCATCCTGGAAACCTGGGAGCTCATCGTACCTGGGTATAAGTACAAGCTGTGGGGAGAGAAAGGAAGAGTAAGCATTTGTCAATATTAGATCAGACGAAGTCTCAACAATTATGTAATTGTAACAGCAGGGGGCAAGCTCTCAGATTTATTAAAGAATTTGAGCTTGTTAAATGAATGAAGGGTTTGGAGTAACATGAATGTAAGTGACAGAATTTGCTTCTTTAGGTGAACTTTAAACTTTTAAAAATATGTAAAATAGACTGATAATGGTAAATGAGAGAGGATCCTTACTGAGTCTATCAGGGTGAAGGCGGTGAGATGTCGGTGGGACACAGCATGACGCTGGAAACGGATGGACACCACATACTGGTTGTTTGGCTCAAAGCAAAAGGGCCTTGGCATTTTAATGTACCTGTCAAAAGTTACAAACCATTATTAACAATCTCCGTTAACAGTCTAATCATGCATATTTCTTTCCCTTTACTCTATAAATCAATTTAAAATGTCTAAACATATACAGTGGGGTCCAAAATCTGATGGGATCAAATGCAAATCTTAAATTGAATGTCTATTTTTAACATTCTAAATGAAGTTTTAGGACTTTTAGGAAATATAATACAAAGAAATTGGTAGTTTTGGTATAACAAAACACTGACTTATTTCAGTAGATCATAATCATAAAATACTTTTCCTATTGAAATAAAACCCTAACCCACATTCAAATGTTTGTTTTGATGCTTCAAAACTGCTTTTACTTGATCAAAATAAATAAATAAAATAGGCTCCACTTATTAAATAAGAATAATACAGCAAAAACAGTAATATTGTGATATATTTTTGCAATTTAACATAACTATTATTTATTTTAATATGTTTTAAAATGTACAAGTAAATTTTCAGCATCATTACGCCAGTTGCCAGTGTCACATGATCCATCAGAAATCATTGTAATATGTGACCCTGGACAACAAAACCAGTCGTAAGTGTTAATTTTGAATAAATAAGCTTCCCATTGATGCATGATTTGTACGTATAGGGAAATATTTGAACAAGATACAACTAGCCTATATGAAAATCTGGAATCTGAGGGTACAGAAAAATCTAAATGCTGAGAAAATCACCTTTAAATTGTCCAAATGAAGATCTTATTAATACATATTACTAATCATAAATTAAGTTTTAATATATTTTTGGTAAGGAATTGACTAAATACCTTCATGGAACATGATCTTTACTTACTATCCTAAGGATTTTTGGCAAAAAAGAAAAATCTATAATTTAGACCCATACAATGTATTTTTGGCTATTGCTACAAATATAACCCAGCGACTTAAGACTTAAGGTTTTGTCGTCCAGAGTCACATATGATGATTTGCTTCTCAAGAAACATTTCATGTTATTATGAATGTTGAAAACGGCTGTGCTGTTGAATATTTTTGAGGAAAAAAAAAACTCCCCAAACTTTTGAATGGTAGCGTATATCACAGGAAGTACAGTACCATGTAGGTTATGATTAGTATTTTTATTCACAAACTACCAGTATATTTCACCAGCTTTAATCGGGTGGAGCACATACAGCTGCTTCCTCTTCCTATGTTAACAACATTCATTGACTCAAATCCCTTTCCAGCACCAGACAGCCACCCTTATTTAGCTTCCCTCAGTTAGACAGCAGCTCCACCAGCCTCCTGATGTCTGTGAAGTCTTATCTCCTGCCTGGGTTTTATTTCCCCATCAAAAGACTTCGACCGGTAATATATCCAGACTGAATTTCCTGAACTCACCTGACTCCCTGTCTCCTTTCATTTTCGTTGTTTTTTTCCCCACTATCTCACTCAGCCAGTATCTTATTTTTTAATTCTCTCAGTGTTTGCACAAAAGGATATGCGGCTTTTGAAAGAGTCTAATTTGCTCCTGCATTCCCTGAGCCCTGGGACGTGGCCAGAAATCAGATTAGAGTCAGATTACAATGGCACCCAAAAAACTCACCCCTTGTAGATAAATGATCAAAACAACTGCCATGGAACTCGGTTTCCCATGAAGTGAGGGTGGGCTAAACAAGCTTTAAAATAGCACTTTGTACATAACACGCAATAATACATAAGTCTACACTACACTAAATATCAATGGAGTGCTTACAATGAAATATGAATGCGTAATTGCATTCGAAAACAAAGCATTCCTGACATGTCAGGTAAACACGGACACACACAGACATAAACACAATGATATTACCTCCTGTGGTGGTACATTGTGACTGTGTACATCTGCTCTGTGGGCAGCATGTTTCCACAGCGAAGACTTGTGGGTAAATCCAGGGATGTGACGCTCACTAGAGCCTCCCAGTCCTCTGTGGACTGCATACAAACAAAAAAAGAACAGACTAAATGATGATTAATGTCATTCATATTAAATCAAAGATAAGATTTTTTCAATCATTTTTTTTATAAAATTTTGGAGAAAAATAAATCCTGTATGTTTATCCAGTACAAATATCTCAGCTTCCTTTAATCAAAACACATTTACCTGAAAAACTACATTTAATAAAATGGCATAATATATCAACATTAAGCGATTATGCTTAAAACAAGAAAAAAAAATCAAAAAACGTAAGAAAAGAAAAAATATGTTTAATCTTTTAATTATTTTTTTCTTGCTTTAATTTTAAAATTACTTTTTGGTTTTTCTTTTTTTATTTAAAAGATTTTTTGAGTAACAAATAAAAAAAGGAATACCAGTTTACAGTTTTTCTCGATTGCTTACACACATTTTTTGAAACTATGCCTCATATTCTCACAACAGTAAACACAAATCCATAACATCTCACCCAATTTCCCAAA
>JAUMHR010000084.1:7788791-7818391 GCA_032361145.1 Enteromius fasciolatus
TCCGACTAGCAAGGGCAAAAACGTGACTGTAAGAGTGTGTGTTTGTGGATTTGAGTGGTAGGCAAGAATAGGTTTTGCTATAGTCTGTCATTGAGCTTCCACACATTCTTTTTCTCCTTCAAAGTGTCAACACAAATGTGGAAAAGACTGATAGAAAGAAAGAGAAATAAATAGGCATCACCTATAGATAATAATAGTTTACGGCCATATTGGAGAAAATAAAAACAGTACAATTCGTAACCACAAAGCAATTTCAAGCTCAATAATTTTGTTGCAATTTAATAAAGATACATATTATTTATATATATGCTTCTTTATTCACACAACAGTTCTTTGTGGTTCTGTAATCTAATTGGCTGATGGTCTTTTCCAGCAGTGTGATAATAGTTTGTATAACTGAACCTCTATTATTTGTTCCAGAGCATAAAGTTTTGGTTGAAAACTAATCACATAAAATTTTATATAAATAATACAGCAATACATAAGCTTTCAATTAAGAATACACATGAATGCATATAAAATGGTGTAAACACACACCATTTCTCAATATGGCTTGCACTGCTATGTGTGTGATATCGTGCATTTATTTATGCCCAAACACTTATTTAATACATGATTTATCTTTATACTAAGTAAATAAACGTACCAATAAATACCAGATCAGAGCTTGTTATAAACAAGATCACAGACAAACCTCTATTATGCAGAAGGAGGCACATGGCTGCTTGCCCCTGCATTCTCTAACACACCCACAAACTACATAAGCTACCGCACACCCTCTTACCTACATGCCACATTTACAACACACACAGATACAAGCTAAACATCTGGCTGAAGACACAACAACAATGTCTCCAGTTCCACAAACAGATGAGCATCTGCAAAGTGACGACAGTACAGAAATGCCAAGCCAGGAAAATGTCATTCATTAAGAGAAAAATTCCAGGTGGAACAGTATCTCACACCGGTCTTACAAAATGCCCATCTGTAGCTAGGAATGACATTCTACAAACATTTGACAACAAGCCGCCGCATGTGCTGAACCGCATGTCGAAAGGAGGCAGAGACCACCGCAGAAGAGACTAATGTGTCTAAACAATACTATGCTTATGACTTACATAAGCTCTAAGACTAGAATACATGAAAAATTAAAGCTATTTCAGTTTTTGGACAATATTAGAGATTTTTAACTATTAGATATTTATTTGTGCTCGTTATGAATATGCCTTTTCTATACTGTATATATTAATATTTCATGATGTCTAAATTAATAAGTGGACTTATGCATTGTAATTCAGGAATATAAGGTGGTCTAGCGTAGACAATACGCTGTCAAAACCTGGAACGGAATGTGAAAAAAAAGTCAGTTAGTGAACTTGCAGGTACAGACAAAGCAAGGCAGCTATTGTTTAAATCACAATAGAACAATTGACAGATCATAACTAGATTATTCCCATATCCAGATCCAACTGATATAAAGCAGGCTAAAACAACGCACTCTAAACCTGGTAGACCTAGACTAAGTCTACATGCAATTTATTCCAAAATAGGCCAGAGTTCACAAAGTACACACGCTGTAAGACACATAGAGACATTCCATTACAATGGCACATGCTCACACGCCTTGATCATATTCCTTGTACAATCATTAACACAGTCTCCCTGACCTACATCAAGTACAGAAAGCACACAATTTGATTATGTGCCAGAAGAAAATGCTGTTAAACATAAGTCCATGTTATCTGGGATAATTAGCATTTTTAAGTAGTGGATCAACTTGTTCAGGTGTTCATCCGTTATAAATTTATAGCTTACCTTTGGTCTAAATGGAATGAAGGAAGCAAGCAAATAAACAAACCTCCTTTCATTCAGATTTTTATACTGGCCTGCGACATGCCATCCATATTACAAATTAAAATGTGATTCTAAAAAACAAACAAAAAAAACTATTTTTTTTTTATTATTGGTGAAATAAAGAAGATATTAGTTTTAGATCTGTCAACTCTCCTGTTTTTTCTACTGCCCCCTCCGATTTTGTTATGTTTTCCTGGGAAACCCCTTTAAGTTGTAAGGCCCAAACCCCAAGGTTGCCAGATTTCGTTTAAACTCACTCACACAACACATCATACAAATTTAAACCCATTGTAGCCTCAACCTGGCAACCTACAACTGTAGTAAAAAAACAAATGTAGTAGTACCAAACTATAAATGATTTTAATTTTAACAATGTCCTTACTATACCTTTCTTAAACGTGGTAGTAACATTGCTGTCTATGGAGGGTCAGAAAGCTCTCACATTTCACCAAAACATATCTATTTGAGTTCCCAAAGATGAACCTTAATGGTCTTAGGGGTGTGTAACGGCATGTGGGTGAGTAATTATTGACAGAGTTATGCCTTTAAGCAGACTCCACAGGTAAACCATAAGAATCTACTGGAGACTTGTTTAACACTCATGGAAATCACACACCTTATCATTCCCAAAACATTCCTCATGCTCAAAAGACTCAGATAATATCTTCATATCACACATATTCCAGGTAAAAAGAATATGAGAGAGATTTGGCTAACACTTCCAATTCAAAAGACAAGGAAAGGAACTCAAGTGCATACTTCACTACAGTATCAAAAACCAGTTTGTGAAAAGAGTTGTATGTCTGAATGAATAGTATTTATGTAGTGCAAATATAGTAAGTCTATACATTCCAAACTACATCAAATACCAGTTTGTTCACTCAGCACCTAGAATGAAATTTTGAACGCAGCTCGTCTTGTCGCAATTTAGCGACTTTGGCGCTTAGAGGGTTTTGTGTCTATGGCACCAACTATAGAAGCATAACTTCACTGTTCAGAACTGCCTCACATGGGAGAGGACCTACAGTATGATGTCTAAACATGCCGTCTGGGTAGGCAGCTGAGTGGGGTTTGGCACAGTGCCAATATTGCAGTGTTTTTCCATGTTCCATCCGTTCCAAACCAAGTCATTTAATCTTATAAGTGAAGTACTTGCAACAGGAAATATACATTTAATCATTCAGCTAAATAACCGATGACTGAGCATATAAGGATCCTGATAAAATAATAAATGCACTGATAATTGCGCTGTGCCTCAGTGCGAATAATAGGCCAAACTGAGCGTGTTGATCCCCCTCTCCCTCACATGTCAAAACTAATGGCCATCCTCAACACTGCTCTCATTCCATTCTCAGTCAAGCACCCTCGCTGCTCTCCACTTCTCCATCTCTTGTTCAGTTTTGGCTTTCTCTTTTCATTCAGTGCACATATTAGAGAGTGAAAGATACTGGTTTTAAAGGTGCATGAACACTGTATCACTGCATGAAGCATGTGTTAAAACATCTCACTTAACTATTAAAACATCTATCACTTGGTTCCCAGAGGAGGCAAACAGCACTGAATGCATAATCAGTCCAATTATATAAGTCTAATTATATATGATGATAATTAACCTAAAAGGAAGCATATTTGCACTAAATTGATGCCAATAACTTAATTATAGCACATAACACATGCTTCTAGTACCGAATTGCAGAAGCTTTATAAATACCCGTTCAGCATTTTTGCACAAACATTTAAAAACGTGAGATCCAGAGCAGTGAAGTCAAATCCAAGGTCTATAGATGCATACTATTTTATCCTGGTAGGTTGCGTTTTTCATCAACAGCTGCAAAACAGCTAGCCTGGCCCCGCCCATACTTCCTTTGACGCTACATTCATTTCGCGAGCAAAGTTAGTCTGGTCAAGCGTTTTAGAGCATTTCTGTTCACAAAAAAGTGGGAACCAATGAGAAACGAGCTCCCAAGACCCCCCACCCCCTTCCCCTCCTCTCATTGTTTACGGTGTCTTCAGGTTCTGTCGCTACACATACTGTACGTCATCGGAATGAATGGTCTGATTGGTTGTAAATTCGTCCAGTAGTATACAGAGGCATCTGCTGGACGCAGGTTAAGCCCACCTCCCAGAAGGCAGGTAGTAAGGTAGCTTGGCCAAACTAGGCTCCTATGAGCTTTAAAGTCGCGGAAGCCAGGCTAGCAACAGACGCTAGTACAGTCAAACATGTCCGTCTAGTTCATATTTTCAAAATGTGTTTTTGTCTTTTAAAAATAAGAGGGCAGTGAATTAAAGCAAACAAGTTCTATAGATATGTTAAAAGTTTAACTGTTTAATTTTTAGTGCTGCATTTTAAAATGTGCAGTGCAATATAAAAAAAAAACATCTAGCATGTAGCATTTCAAAGCAGCATGTGCATTTTTAAAGCAGCATGTCACGCAAAATATCTTAACATGGAAAAAACATTGGAAATGCAGTGCTGTGAAATGCAAAAACATGTTCTGTGTGAACGGCACCTAATAGTAAACATTGAAGCTGCACAACCAATTAGGAACTCACTCTCATGTGTACTGTATGTTTGCATGATGTTTAGGGTGGTCGTTAGAGATGTGTGATCTCTCAGTGTTGTGCAAACATCTTTTCCTTGCCTTGTTTAACAGAGTTCGCTGCAGGTGTACGGTTTCCTCTCCATGATGCATATGCCTTTCATTATGAAGCACAAAGGACACAAGGACACACAATGCCCCTGATTACTTCTCTTCAGAGAGAGAAAGGCCAGGCACTGATGCTATAGGAAGGAGAGGGGTAACAGGTTGGTTGTGTTTTCGTTTGCTTAAGTCTAGATTGTTTTGTGTTGAAAAGGGCTCTCGCGGGAGCTACTGTGAATGACCTCCTGGGTGGGGGGGTTGCGCGTTTGAAGGTTTATCCCCGCTCACCTCACTGGAGAGTCAGACTTTGATAATCACATGGGATTGTCTGTGTTGTCATTTTACGATCCCACCTTAAGCTTTTTATCTGAAATCTGGAAGGCATGACCACCAAAATTTGGAAATCTGTTCAGTTTAATATGTGACTTACCCAGAAAGAGAACACTGAAATATCTGGCCATCACCATAGGCTACTAAACAATCACAGGCAGCTGATTTCCAGGACCCTGAAAAATAAGAAAAATAAAAGATTAAAGTGGTTCAGCCCACATCCATCATTTAGCATCAGCTGCTAAAGTTATTCATACAGTGCATTCACAAGGCATTTTATATGATTCCAAATTTTTTTATTGCTTTTTACTAGTGCTGTCAAATGACTAATCGTGATTAATTGCAGCCAAAATAAAGGTTTTTGTTTACATAATATACGTTCCAAAACTGTGTATATTTACGAAAATATAAACACACACACATGCATGTATATATTTTCAAATAAATAAAAAAAGATACATATTTTACATAATATATTCTTCATTTTTGAAATGTAATTTTTATGTATTTATATATACATAATTAATATATGCGGTGACATATACATCATGTCAACTCAAAACACCAGCATCTTACTGAGTTTATTACAGCTTTTGAATATCAAAGGTTCTCACTTTCACAACATTGAATTATTCACTGAACACGAACAATTGCAAATGGTTTAAAATGCTCTTTAATCATTTATATTGTGAAGTAAAAACTATTTGTTTACACATATATATACAGTATATGTGTGTGCATATACTGTATATAACTATACAATCAGTTGGGGGGGTGCAATTTAAAAACAGAGATTAGGGTCTGTGTAGTAGCAATTTAACTAATAATAATTAATTATTACCATTATTAATAAAAGTATTAATATATTAATCTATGTTATAAAAAACACACTCAAAAAGGGAATTTCTTTCCTATTTATATAACTACAGGTTCTGAAAATACTGAAATTCTACACAAACAATTATGTTACTGTAATATTCTATCTGTATCTCAAATTATTATTTATTATTATTATTAATTATACTTATATAATATAGTTTTTAAAATTAATGTATGATATTAGAATTTAACTAGGAATCACCAAATTAATATTGAACATTTAAAGTTAGAGTAAAGCATGCTTTTGTGAGAGCATGCAGTGTGATCTGAAGAGAAGAGTGCCGGGCCCCTGGCTGCAGGCCCTTCAGTGTGCGGGTGAGAGGAGTGACAGGTCAGCTTCACCACACAATACAACAGCCTCCGTTCCCACACAGCGTCCACTCCATATTTCACTCTCACACTCACTCAACTACTAGTAAACAAAAAGTTTCACTGATATCAGCAAATACATCACAAAAATGAGTTATATAAGAAGTCCAAAAGCAATTTACCATTTTTTCATTTAGTAAAAGTACTTCATTTTGATTACAAAACAAGGTGAAAACATTTAAACTCCTTGCATATCCAGAAATTAAAGATTTTACTGTTAATGGAGACATTAAAGGAAAAATCCCAGTGCTTTAAAATCAAAACTAGACCATCATAGCACACTATGATGCTAGGTATGATGCCTGCCAGATAAAGAGCACAACATGACACTGTCAAATCAAAGAGGAAGGACAAAAAACTCAGATAAAGTGAATAACAGGATGAAGACAGGATTTACATACCCCAAACTAGCTGGCAAGGCAACAGATAATACCAGCATGACCTGCACATCACCTGCATCTGTACGTAGCAACCAAAACACGGCCGAGTCTCTGATTCTTTATCTAAATCCTTATGTGTAAAATACAAGAAACACATAGTACTTACGCAAGCTCATAAGCTGATGAATATCCTCTGGACTGGGATTTCTTAGAGAATCTCGCTTGGAGGGGCAAAAAGGCTGAGGCTGGTTGTGTGTGTGATATTCTGGTGTGTGTGTGTAAGAAAAGTGTGTAAAGTTAAGCACAAAAAAAACTTTACAGGCACAACTGGCCTTTCCGGACAAAAACAGAAGGACCTGCTTAAGCCAATCAGAGTGGATGGAAAATGGTTCCCCCGCCTTCAGCGCAGCAATGGGGTGAATGGAGAGCGATTCTTATTCAAATGCAGCTGTCACTCTGAAAGCCACTGTGTGAAAAGGGGGAGCCGGTCTCCAGGCTGACGGAATGCACTGAACCATTCTTTAGGGGGGCGTTGAGCTGGTTAAGGGGTACAGAGGGGAGGGCAGTGATGCTTTGGCTTTCTCTGACCACACACACACCTTCTTCCCTTCCAATACAACTCTGAACAGAAGAAAAAAAACTTGAAAGAGATGCTGATCTGAACTGAAGGAAACATAAAAGCACCATATTTCCCTAGAGGGGTTACGTATTTATTATTTAAAATTTAGTTCATATTTTGATGAATTCACGATGAACGTCATAAGCATGTTTACGTTATCAAAAGTAGCATTAGTTTTTTACTGTATATACTTAAGACTGAATTACATGACTCAAAAAATATTATGTTGGACATTCTGGACCAAAAAAATATAATAAAACAACATAAAAATTGCAAGCAATCATTCAAGCAATAAACCTTTATTTATTTAATATAAATAAATATTTGCTGGCTCATTTGACCCACTGGCAATTTTTTTTCTCTTCTGTTGGGTGAACTAACTAAAAACTAAAAAAGAAAATTATTTTGTTGTAAAGCAATGGTATGCCTTGCAATATGACCAAACTTCACCTGTCGGTCATCTAGATAGCGTTATCTTGTTAACATATATAAATCAGAGTTCAAACTGAGTTTGATACGTTTACATTAGAACTACTAACACAGATGAAATATTACAGTGATCAATATTAATGTATAACACATTAAATCACTCATTGCAGACTAAACTGATGCTGGTCTTCAGTGTTCAGTAAGCTGCCAGGATATCTGAAACAGAAGCTTACTCACGTACAGCACACACAGCAGCACAAGACAGCAGCTTAATGACTTTATCTGCAAACATCAGCCATTGCAAAGACCAACCTGACCACAGGAAGACAAAGACTACTCACGGTACGGATGAGTGACTCATGAACAAGCACACGGGTGTGATGTGGTAAACCATCTACACCCTAGATAGGTGCTTTGTTATGATGGTTATCACTGGTAATTTATTGAAAATTAAGAAAAGACTTCATTGACTCACTAACTCACTCATTCACTTTGCAGTGAAGTAAATGATTCAAAGCCAGCATTACCTAAATGAACTGACTTAGACCTTATCAGAAAATGTATGGATGCTGCTGAGGGCTCTTCTGTCAGATAAAAGCCCTCAGCAAATGTGAGACAAGGCAGGTACAACATACAATGCTTCTGATAAGTTAGTCTATGAGTTACATCACATAGGCCAATCCCATGAAACTAAGGTAGAGTGACAACAGAACTCAATCAATTTTTGCTAAATCTAGCTGTGTATAAATATACAGCAATCTGTGTATATAATCACTCGGTGCAAGAAGGATTTTAAAACGTAATTTAGGATGGCCTCTGACTTCCGTGCTCGGTTTAAAGGCCATCTATCACCAAGGTTAATCTCTAACCAACCTGAGTGCTCTCACGTGAGCTCCATCCCTCCGGCTTTTCCAGAGCAAGACCAAACAGCAGCCAAGAGTAAACTTAAAACCTATGCTTGAGTCATAGAGCTACTGCACTTCCTAACACTTCCCTTTTCCATTAAACATGAACAACAACACATTTAAGGTAATCAAGAATCAATCAGTCAATTAACTGAATAAGTAGGTTGATTATGTCTGAGTGTCATTGAATGTTGTTATGCTAATAAATTGAATGATCACCAAATGTAACAATTCCTGAGTCATTTGGGTCTATAAAATGCTGAATTTGATGGTCAGGAGTTGTTTTTGCTTGAAACATTACATTTCACACAATGCTAAAGCTTCTCTTTGTCTTACAACAAAAGCATGCTGATGTATTAAAGTTTAGTTACAACTTTTTCCAGGTGTTTGACCTCAAGGGTTGCAGATCCCTGGTTTATAAAGAATCACCAATCAGTCTATCTGACAGGGTTTGATGTTTGATCCAATCACAGCATTGACGTCAGTGTTGGCTGAGTGTAAGAGCGAATCTACTGCGCAAAATATCATGCCAATGGTTCCAATTTTTGGGTGAACTAGTTTAAGTACTGTATGTACAAAATAATATCCCTAATGCATTGTATACAAGCCATGCCTTCATCTAGCAGTATGTTCCTATGATTTGGTGTTTGCTGGATGAGGAGAATCTCGAGAAGACACGGTAGTGCGTGATCAAAGAACCAATTACATGTTAAAGAATTCCTCATGTCGCACTTGCTGATCACCTTTGAACTTCCACAGAATGAAAGATTGAGAAGAAGACCTGGTCTTTTCCGAGAGGGTCGTTCCAGAGTGTTCAGTAGAGTGACGAATGATGTTCCGGAACTCTACAATTCCCTGCATTCCAGAGACGCATTACTCTCCAGTCTCCACACTGATTTAAACTAGTGTAGTTGATACCAATCCAAGTGAAATAGCACCATTCTCAATATTAACATTTCTATAATTGTTCAACTTAAACCAAACATTTAAACAAATAAACTGTAATTTGTTCATATTTAATCATTTGTAATTTCCATTAACCCACCAATGCCTAATGTATCCTACTGAATATGCAAGTATCTGTGGCCTCTCAATTATAAACATGATCAGAACTTGCTTTGTCATCTGACTGATATTTTATAGGTTTTTTTGGCAGGGGAAATGCCTTCTAGCATAATTCTGAAAATGTCTTAATTCTGCTAAATGTTTTGTTACTTTAAATATAAATGTATGAATAACTTTTACATCATTAGTCATATTTAAAGGTAAACTTTACTGTTGTTTTTTTTTCACAAATCATGAATTTGAGTATCAAATATGAAACCTTTTAGGCATGGCTATATTTTTGACCCTGAAAAATATAATCTTACTAACGCATATTATTGTGTGATATAGAGTGACAAGTGATTTTTATATGCATTCAACTAGATCGCTGTTTTACAAGCAATCAGAAATGAATTTTTCTGACTCTAGTTACAAAAGACTGTTCTTTGGGTTCTGCATATATTTCCCAATTGTTATGTTTTTTATTAATTCAGAACTTCAAATTCCATCATGATTTGATAACGTCTGACAGTGAAGAATACATCATCTGACTGATGAAACTGTTCATGTGCTGCTTCAAAAACCAGAAAATCACAGGACTGACATTTTAAATAAGGCTCCAGAGAGAATGAATGGCCAGCGGAGCTATCATGAGACACAGATATGTAGAAATATATTTTGACAGCTTTTCCTACAGCTGTGAGTAATTATTTCAGAGGCTTCAGACATGATATAGCATTTCCAAAACACGGGTTTAAACTAATCTGTGGTTAGGGGGGAAGATCTGCAGGTGGCATTGCTATCTAATAGGTCAGCTAGGTCAACAAATCCTGGAGAAAGCCATCTATTAACATGCATAATAATCTCAGTGGTGATTGCTCAACTGATGTAGTATCCAACATCTATTAGCTAACAAGTGCTGAAGAACCTGAAACCCTTTCAGAGGTTTAAGACTCGAGGAACTCTTTAAACTTCACTGTCACCCACAGCAATAAGGCTAAAGGTCAAAAAAGAGCCGATTAAAGCTATACTCAGAAAAACAGATCATTTCTCATGCTTTATGATTCTAGCTGTGCCTGAAGTTGCCCTCTGTCTGACTGTCAGCTTACACACCTTAAAACATGTATGTTTTTATAGATTAGGGCATTAATTAAACAAACTGTTTGTCTGTTCAAGCATTTTTGTAATCGCTTTTACAGCAAGCATGCACATTTGCTAAAAGAATGTGCTGCCACAGAGGAAAAACACATCGCTGGAGACATGTAGGAGAGCGTAAACAATCTTTATTATTACAGACCTTGCCACTTCAGGGTCAATGCCATGCTGATGTAACTGGACAAAACAACTGTCTGTCTCAGTAGTTTCTAAACATTAAGAATGAAAACGAAAGAATCACGTTCTTGACATCATTATGCGATCTCATACTCATTAACTCAGTTATACTGCAGTCTTCACAAGCAAATGACAGCTGTCATAGTGACACGCAGATTCTTCAAAAAGACTGAATAGAATGCTACGAAAGTTAAAAAGGGTAGTTAAATAAAAATTTGAATTCTGTCATAATTTCAAAACAAAAGAAGATGTTTTGAAAAGCTGTGGTAACAAAACTCTTTTGGTGCCCACCGACTCAAAACATGTCCCGCACTGCAACGGGTTTGAAAATGAGGACGAGTAAATGATGACAGTTACGTCAGTTACGTGAGCTGTTCTTACATTCAGAAGAAAGTGAGGAGGAAATGTTTGGGAATATGAAGGTCCCTGAATGTGATAAGCCGAAGAATACACACTTATCCCAACAGTGCAAGGGCAGAATTCAGTTCACAGTTTAACCCCTAAAATTCTGTTTCACGTTTGAGAGGCCAATAGCCTATAACAATCAATCACTTACAATTTTTCGCCTTTGTGAAAATGCATTACTTATGTATGAGGCACCAGATATACATTATTAAATGCTTTATAGTTAGCATATTGAAATTTGTGCATGTAGTTTAAATAGGGTACACGCTGTAGTTTGATATTGTAGTTAAATTTAAAATGTTAATGTCTCTGTATAGCTTCTTTCTGAAACGTGCTTTTGAAAATTTAAAGAGAACATGAGGTCTGGTCATTTTCTTTTTCATTACCACTGTAATTAAACTGATCCTGATGACAGATCTCCATCCACAGTCCCACACGAGAAATGATTCCGCGCTTTATCTATCAGAGCTTGCCTTTTCAATCCTAGGGAAAGCGTTTTCACAACAAGTTTGTGCACTTAGACATAGAAAGTTGGAAAATACTACGAACCTCAGTGTCAACAACTAATCAGTTGGTACGGCAAACAATAAAAACGATACATAAAAAGTTTCATTACTCACACGACATGAATGTATTAGAACAACAGAAAATGTGCTGCGTTGCACTTGTATAAGTTCATAATGCAAGGGCTGCCCAGTTTCCAAAGTCCCTATGCTAAGAAATTTTAACCGTCAATCCTTTTAAAATAAGATCGCAAATGGTAAAAGTGCATGTAAATGAATCAAAGCAGTTACACAGTCGAGATGTAACTCTTACCTGTGAGCTGACTCTCCTCTCGTAAGCAGCAGCTTCTCTCACGAGCTGCGCGTTCACCTGTTCACATGAACTGTTCACTTGTGGAGGAGGAGTCCACCCCACGAGGTTTTACCTCGCACTGTATTATTATAAACAGGTAAGTGTGTCATGAGTTGTGCTTTAAATAGTCACTAAATGACAAGATCTGAGAGCGAAATAGTCTCGTTTGCGTTTTTGTTTTTTATTGCTTAGTTTTATTAAATACTTAAACGGCTTCCACTTGCACTAATAAGCAACAAGAAAACGATACTTGTGTGTTGCAACAAAGTCTTGTCTAGTCTGTGCGCAACTCGATGGCTTAAATTAAACGGCGCATTTATGCTCTAAAACCCGAACCACTTTTTAATAATTTCATGTTTTATGTCATTTCAAAATTTTCAGTTCAAAAATGGTCAAAAGTTATAACGGACAATTGAGCGAGTTGTCTTATTTGTAATATGCATACATTTTCAGAAGCTTAAGTATTTTGGCTTGTTTGCAGACAGTTTGCCATAATTTGTGACCTTAGACCTCAAAACAGTCACAAGGGTCGTTTTTGCTTTAATTGAAATGAATACATCATCTTAAAACTGAATAAAACACTTTCCATCTATGGATGGTTTGTTAGAACAGGACACTCTTTGGCTGAGATACGACTATTTAAAAATCTTGAATCTGAGGCTGCCAAAAATCAAAAGTGTGTAAAGTTCCTTGGCAATGTATACTACTAGTTATGAATGAAGTTTTAATATATTTATTATAGGAAATTTAACATGATCTTTACATTATCATGGAACATGATCTTTACTTAGCCTAGTATCCAAATGATTTGTGGCATAAAAGGAAACTCAATGAATACATATGCAAGAGACATTAACCTACATCATAGATCAGACCTGATGAGAAATTATACTAGTTAATAATCAAGCACTACAAGTTTAGGGCACATAGTGCTGAACACCTGAAGATATACTTGACTTGCTGAGATATAAATGAGTGACACAGCAGAGATAAAAAGAGGGGGAAAAGAGTGTATTCATTTTAATAATTTACGGATGGGTTGTTTGTTATAGATTTTCAAGGGGAAAACAATGCTACGTTCACAAAAGAAAATATATGAAAATATGAGTTTCTAATATTGTTTTTATATTGTATATATAAAAAAAGAAAACTGACGAATAAAGGATAAGATTTTTTTTTTTTTCAGTAGTGACACTACAGGCCAAATGTACAATCTGCTGCCCCCCGATGGTAGTGAACGCCAAGTACAATGAATTGAGATGATTCTCAAGCCTCTGCAAGTCTAAAATGGGGCGACAGAACAATAAAAGTGCTAGGAAAAGTTCCGTCACGTCCCTTTCTACAGTGCTCTTCTGTTGCTGGTTCATCTTTGATGATTCTGTAGTATGCAGATCAGTTCAGTCCATTTTTTATCCCGTAGTCAAAAAGAGGGTTCTGTTGCAGAAGGAGGGCAGAGATGGCCTGGTTACGCTGAGCACAGCGGAACATGTATTTCACTTCTAATAGGTGCATCAAATGATCCTGTTTCTTGAGTGTCTTCCAGTCTGTCACCCTTCTCGCAATCTGAAGAAGAACAAAGTGTTACATTGCTGATTGTCTTGCCATAAAAAAATAATTAGCGATTTAAGAGTTGACTGAGTTGGGTGTAGGTGGACCTCATCAGTAATCACCATCGAAGGCTCTGTGTTTGATTCTTGCAGTATCTGCGTAGAGCGTTGTCTCATAGCATCCCATAAGAAAACGGCACTTGTGTGATCTAATAACAGACATTTAAACATCTTACATAGTTCTCATTCATTTAACTTTTCTCTGATTTCTTTGTTTTCAGGTTTTACAAATCCTAAAACTTTATTTATTTCCACATACATAAGGCATGTTTCTATGTACGCTTCTAAAGTTTGTCAGGAAGATTCTGCAAGGAAGTGTACAAATGAACAAAACTGACAGTAAAGACATTTCTGAAGAATCACGTGACACTGAAGCCTGGATAAATGACTGCTGAAAATTCAGCTTTAAAATTCCATATTGAAATGTATAAAAATAGAAAAAAATGTTAGTACTCTTTTTACTGTATTTGTGACATCTAGATATAATTCATTTTGATGAATTAGCATCGCTTTGATGATGACTTTTAAAAGCAAAATAAATCTTACTGACCTTTTGCTCGAAACCAGGAAATATACCCCAAAATTAACTTCATACAGTTATCCACCTGTACAAATAAAAATCCATATAAAAAAACTATAAAACATACCTTTCGTATTGTCTTTTAGCTGTGAAAACCAGGAGGGTATTTCCTTTGAGCAAGAGGAAGGGCTGAGAAAATACTCTGCGGTTGATCCCCCGAACAAACTGAAAGATAGATTCCCAGCTGATCAAACATTTAAACTATCAGTAAAATCATTTGAAACGGTGAACCATCAATTTCTACATTAAATGCAGGCCCACCATTAGCGAAAAACACACCTGCTGAGGTATTGCTTGCATTTTAGATGGCAGTCTTCCTCCATCAGCTTAGTTTTCATCATCATATTGTGTTCAGCCATTCTAAAGTTTTAAAATAGGATTTTACTCCAGACAAAATAAGACACACATGGCCTCTTAAATATAAGAAAAGAAAAAGAATCCAGATGCGGAACTCATGACATCGCCCATAATTTAGTACAAATACAGGAAACTGGCATATATTCTTACCTGTATTGATCTGTGATTTTCCCGGTACTTTTAGAAAGTCTGGGAGTGACATCCACAACCTCCAGAACAGATCGGAACAGATCTCAGCAGGGCCGTGCCACCCAGTTCAGGCAGCGGGTTGGCTGTGACATCCATGGAGATCCTGTAACTCAGGTGACAGAAAGCACCTGATTCCTCTAAGGAATGAGGACAAATACAGTCCCATCCCTTCTGACAGTTGCTGTCCAGGGATTGTGGGATAGTATGTGCTGGCTCAGAAGTGATGTGTGCTTGTGTGTTTAATGATTGACTCTAGAGCTGCGGGTCCAAACACGTCCTGTTAATCCTAAAGCTGATGAGTAAAAAAAAGTGATGGGACAAAGTGAATTCTGTCCTGCTATAGTAGACAGTCTATAAAAGTTAAATGCTAATGACTTTGATACACTTGATAACTGTAAAAGGTATGCATGTGTGACTTCAGTTGCCTGTCGGTTATAATTTAATGAAACATTGTCATAAAAAAACTAAAACCAAATATGAAAATTCTGCCATTATTTACTCAACATTTCAATATTTTAAATACTTCACATTTAACAAGTAGCTGTATATAATTCACAATGAATATTAACACAATAACTTCCTTGCTAGAATGTGAGGAACTACTTTAATACTTACTAGCGACACATTCAGTGACACTCACCTGTTAGACTATGAATACTGATCTACCATCTACACTAAAGACACTGAACCCAATATATGTATATGTTGGACGACAGATAAAAAGGAGATGGATATGGGAGTATTATTTGCACTGCATTTTAATCATTTATGTCATCATTGTCTCTGTTTTTGCCCTGAGCTCTGGTTAATTTCTGACCCTGCTTGAGTGGTTAATAGGTTAACAACATTTAACTTCACCCCAACCATTTCCTGTCTTTTGATGTTCTACAAAGTGCCCACGGTCTGCTCATACGAAGGGGACGCCATACCTTTCAGCACGACCGATTTCAAATGGTGCTAGAAAACCCCAGTCCACTCTGAACACCAGAGGAAATCAGTCATGCTACAAAAGGTAGAAGCATAGCGGAAGCACGTTTTTGTGTGGCATCATTAAACTTTTAAATAATAGAATGAATGCATTAAAAAGGTCAAGCTAATTGAATGTCACAAACACATGTCTGCTAATGAGCGCAAGAGTCTCCTTCTAGTCTCATTTATTCGTACTGATTTATAGACTGCTTCCTGTAAACCTTTCCATACATAGCATGCACATTGTTTTTGGTGGTTGCTGTGTCTCTGTGGTAATTGGAGGGCCCCTCTGAAGGACGCTGCAGTGTGTCATAGCAGCTTAGACATGGACCATCAGTGCTGAAAAGAGGGGACCTCCCAGGATCAGCATGGCAGCAGATCTGTGTGAGACGTGGGAAATAACCAGAACAAACACATGCATATTTTTGAACCATGCTTTAATTGCCTTTTCAAATCACACACTTTTATTTATTTCAAGTCATTTTTTTATACATAACATTGAGATAACGTCCTTCAGTCATTCAAGTTGAAATTAATAGATAATGGGACAGTTCACCCGAAAATGAAAGAACATTCACTCACCCTCATGTTGCTCCGAACTAGAATGCTGTTATTTTTGAGTAGAACACACACAAAAAAAAGAGTTTGACATAAACCTTTGATAAATGGCTCTTTCAAATGTCCATCGAAAACAAATAAAAATAGAAAGGCATCTTAAAATGAGTCCACAGGAGTGCTATAGAAAAGCTATTTAGTAAACGGCATTTTAACATTTGACTTTACTTATTGAAAGATGTATTTTAAAGGTTCTTCGGTAAACCATTGATGCCAATTAATAACCGTTATGTTTAATTGTGCATGTAACTTGTGCACTATATAAAGTACAAGCAATAAAATAGCTTTGAGAAAACTTTTGCAGCTTAAGAGCAGATCTCAAATTAAACGTGGAATCATTTCCCTTAATATTTCAAATTTGTTTGATTTCAGTGTTTTTTTTAAAAAAAGAATATGTCTTAGAGTTTCATGATGGTTTAAGACTAGCCCTTGAGGCCAATGCGTTGTGTTTCTGCCAGTTTTAGTTAAATGTATTTAGCCACACCTGTATTTAACCTGAAAAGACAGATTTGATTAAAGACACACCTGTGATATGTACATAAAAAAAGTTTGCAGTCATTAAAAACACACAAAATGGAATGGAATTTGACTCTAGTGTTTAACATTTGTCCCAGGAACCAGCTGACGTGTCTTTTTTTGGCCCAAATTAACTTTTGAAAAACAGAAATTGATAAAAGCTACTGTGCTCCAAATAAACACGTGCATAGCCAGTAGAGTTTTTTCCCTTACCCTGTTTTAGTATATGTACTTAGGGCACCCATGAAATCAAACAAAATGTCCCATTTGAAGTCACTATATATGCATTATTACCTCACAATGCATTACAAAACGTGTTTTTTAACAGTAATTTGTTGTGTTGTTGACTGCATTGATTTGATAGTATATAGAATAATCCTCATCCTCTGTTTTTTCAGTAATGTGGGTAGATTGAGGGCTTGTCTGGCTGTTCTGTCTGGCATGAACTAGGTCAGCGCTCTTTTCTGCACTGGAAACCATTGCTGCTTGACTCTGTCCTCCGCATGCACTCAGTAACCTGGACTCAAACAGATATGAACTGACTTGCACACTGACACACCCTTACAAGTAATTACTGGAGCTTCTCAATTATAAAAAAGCAGGTTGAATCAGATACAGCACTTTTGTTTTGTTTTGTTTTTTTGAGGGCGTGACCTCAAGGAGAGCACATGGCAATGGAATATGAACACAAATCATTTTCAGATGGTTTAGTGTAAAGCAATGATACAGTTCTGAACATGGTTCACTGTAATTGAACCAAAAGACCTATAGGGTATCAAATATGATGCCCAAATATTTATGTCCCAATATTTAAAGCATATTATTTATTACATTAGCCTCAATTCACTCATTATTATTTTAATTATGTATGAGAAATATATATGGTGAGTAAACTGTTCCTTATAATATGATAGAATAAATACCTTTTTTTGTCTATGTGACACTCACCGGTGTCTGAGGGAAGATGTTGAATCAGCAGCTGAAAGTCAATGTAATTGAAACCTAAAAATGTAAAAAAAAAAATAATAACACAAAAAAATGTACAAATAACAACAACATTCAGACTATTCTTTAAAAGTCTTACCTTTTGATAAAGTGCTGTAAGAGAGAGCTTGTAGAGCTCTTATAAAGAAGAATGGACAGTCCCAAGAAAGACACTCAGGCAGTGTGTGGGATGACCATGTGCTTATCCTTGTCAGAAACACAGTGATGCAGTCCTGGAGTGTGCGTGTGTGCGTGCGTAAGAGAGAGGACTTGAGGAAGAGTGTTAAAATGAATCCTGAGCTGCTTTAAAACTTGATTCAATGAGAATTGTAAACATAATAGAAAATACCTTAATAAAGGAAAAGGCTAAAGGAAGATCAGCATGACGTGAAAATGCAGTGGATGCAGAAGCCAAGAGAAGCATGGAGGCTTGTCTGTCTGGAAACAGTCTCTCAGACAGACTTGACAGCCCCCCGCCCATGCCCCCCAAACTGCTGGCTTTGAAAACACCCCTCCACCCACCAAACACCCCTCCCTTCCCTCTCTACCCTCACCAACAACCACGCCATCTCCCCAACATGGCCTTTGCGCAGGGAATTTCATGTTTTCATGTCGCACTCTTAGTACTGTTAACAAAAACCAAAACTGTTTTGTATCAGAGTCTATTGTTTTAGGTCTGCTGTCTCATGACCCAGTGCATGTGAGGTGAATATGTGCCAGGGTGCCCTCTAAAGGCAAACGCTGTTAATAGCAGGATGGTACTCTCATGAGAGCATATGATTATACTGTTTACATGCAGGGTCTCGTTTCCTGGTGTGTTATCCTCATTACTTACACTGCCATCATTGCACACCGATGGTCTTTGTAATGGTGAAGATGGTTTTAATTCTTCTGTGACTCAGGTTCTTCGATGATTTAATGGACAAAATAAGAAACACGTAGCAACAAACATTTATTGTTAATATTGCATACAAAACTTTACTTCATGTAATTTGCATGATAAAATGTAATTTTAATGTTCATAAAATGTAAATTTACCCTTAATCTGGTTAAATTTCTTTCCGTTCATAGAATAATGCTCCAAATGTGAATTTGCTCATTTCAAAATGCATGAATGAGATTTGAGATTTACATTGATTTGTTTATTATTTACATAAAGAATAGAATACCACTTCTGTGGTTTGTTTTTTGTCAGCCTCTGGTCACTTTCATTGTTGAGCTGCTTTAACATCCTGACAAACATCTCCTTTTGTATTCAGCTTAGCAAGGGAAAAAAAATATGTTTTCTATTTAATTCCCGCCATCATGTGAAACCACCAGTTGGCCTGGACGGTCCAACCTTTCTGCTCACAGTGGGCAATCTGCTGCAGGAAGTGGTTCCGAGCCTCTTCCTCTCTTCGGTCTTGCTGAAGTGCAACTCTCAGGTAGCGCATGTCCTGTGACATGCTGAGCTCAGGGATTCCCGTCAGCAGCATTAAAGAGAAGAGCGTGACAAGAAGGTGAGACTGAGCACGGAGGGACAGATAGGCCTTGATACAAGTGTCCTGAAGAAAGAACAGATTACTGGAGTTTAGAGTACTGTTGCATTCTGTTGACTTCATGTATTCATGTATCATTATTTCTGTTTTCAGTTGCTGATTGGATTTTTTTTTTGTGATTTGACATGCTTTTTTATGTGATAGATTTATTTGTCTGTTTAGTTGTTTGCAGAGGGAACACTTCTAATTTTTAAAGGGATAGTTCGCCCAAAAATTAAAATAAAAAACCCGCAAACCATCCTAGGTGTATATGACTATCTTCTTTTAGACTAATACAGTCTGAGTTGTTTAAAAAAAAAAAAAAAAACAGTATCTTGAAAAAAGTGCACCAAAAAAGCGCATCCATTCATCATAAAAAAGTACTCCGCACTGAAATAAAGGCCTTTTTCTGTACGAAAAATATCCATATTAGAAACTTTAGACACTGTAATCTCAAGCTTCATAAGGTTTCACAAAATCGAGGATTTCGATATAAGGCAAGAGAATGAGTTTTTTACCCGGAGCTGACACTACACCTAATGTGTGTACAATAGATAGAGATGACAGTTTATAAAGTTTTAACATGGATATTTTGTATTACACAAATGCATTGCTTCACTTCAGACAGCCTTTACTTACCCCCAAAGCTATGTGGAGCACTTTTGATGGATGGATACACTTTTTGGGCTTTAAAATCATTCACTGCTATTAAAAAGCTTAAAAAAGCCAGAACATATTATTACCATTGTAACTCCAATCCTATTTTTCCTGAAAGCAGAAACTCATAGACACCTGGCCTGATGGTGAGTATATGCTAAATCATTTTTGGATGAACTATTCCTTTAAGTTAAATTTTAAATTGCAAGATTTCATTGTAATTACCAGTAACATTTATATACTGTAGTTCCTAATTTCAGCTCACAGTAACAACACTGGCTGCAAGGCCCTGTAACTATATGTTTCGAAGAGAAGCCGTGTAGCAGAACATACCCTAAATCTCTCAAAGTAGAGGCTGGGACGGCCTTTCACCCTACCCATCACGAACAGGAAGTCAGGGGTGAGGACAAAGGGCACTCTTTCTCTGTTCACCCCCATGAAGCTCTTAGTGTTACCTAAGATGTGCCCAAAATCAATGTGGAACAAGTTCCCTGAGAAGAATTGAGAATTTAAGATTAGTTTGATTCCAAGTGGACTTTAGAAAAATACTGCTACAACTATTCAAGGCATGTTCTGTGTTATTGAACCCTCTCTAAAAATCTACCCATAATACTCCAAACATTTTTTATAGATGGTAGATATCAAATATGTGACATGAATCATGTTTTAGTAACCAGATGTAATAAGATCATGACTGAAGTTGAACTGAATAATTTATACGCTATATATTTATTTACATAGTTTGCATATTCAATAATTACATCTTGTAATTTTTTGGGGGGTTTTTTTGTGCACAAGTACCTTGACCTGTGATCATAATGTTGTCGTTGTGGCGGTCACCTATACCCAGCACATAGGTAGCTACACAGTAGCCGGCACATGAGTTCACAAACTTCTCCATAGCTTGAAAGTGCTGATTGCATCGAAGTCAAAAGACAGAGAGTTAATAATCAGATGTCTGCATTTTGAGAGAGATCTGACAGAATGACAGATCACATGACATAGCATTAGTACAGTATATCGGCTTACTTTTTCCTTGAATAAGGTCTTCTTCTCAAGCCAGTCAAACAAGGCATTGTTTTTGAAAGCTCCAGCCGCACCTCCCTGACTCCTATGAACGGAGGCAATAGTCGTCGCGTTTCGCACAATCTCAATCATTCCTGTGTCAAAAACACACATGCAGCTGAAAGTCAGTTTGCTGGTCATTAGACATTTTTGTAGTACACAGTTCTTCAGCCATTCAGTATCCTAGATTTCTGTGCTATAATTACTATTATTTTAAAATAGATTTTTGCTTGTCTGTCAAGATTTATTGAATATTTTAGGTGATCTTACAATTATAAAAATATTATAATAAGCAATTTTATAATTCAGTGAGAGACTGGTCATTACCAATGTTATAGCCTGTAGAAATGCATCCATAGGGCACCAGGTTCAAATCTAAACCTTTTTCTTTCCAAATTGAGTCCATGACCATTAGAGTCTGAAATTAAATAAAAAAAATAATGAAATTAAATAAATAAAACAATTTAATTTGTTAAATTAATTTTTCTTAATTAAAATCAGTGTTTTTTTTTAAATAGATGCTTATTTACCTGGATGATGAGCATGTCCTGTCGGAGGTCATCTCCTTGTTTAAAGATAATCCCGACAGGAGGAGAGTCTGGAGCTTCTGACTGAACGCAGGAGAACTCAAGCCAGAGTGGCTTTTTCTTAGAAGCCATCACCTTACAATCTTTTAGCTGAGTGAAAAACAGCTTGAGTCATGGGGTAATTCACCCAAAAAGGCAATATTACTATCATTTGCTGAACCTCATTTCCTTCTAAACGTCTATGACTCACTTTCACTTATTCACAGCTAAAGCATATATTTTTAATGCATGATTCACTGAATAAGTAACGGTCAATAAATGAGGTCCAAGGATAAAGTTTTCATAATGTCTTATTTCATGTTATACATGTTTAAAATGACTTGAGAATTTATTTTTATTTAGGACTAAAGGTCCTTTCACAGCACGATAACAATATAGTTCTAAAAATCGTTCTCAATGTTAAAGAATAGCAGCATCCACCACAACTATAACGATATAGAGAAACGATATTGTTGAGAATAATTTCAGAATGATTTTATCCAGCTGAAATACGATAGGAGATCTGACAGCCAATCAGAATACATCTTGCTATCGCGCACTTGAGATTATAATAAATAAACGATATTGTTCGCTGATGTTGACGCAAATGGACCCATTTCACGTTTCTGGGTTTCTCCGCAGTGGAAGTCGTCATAGTTGGGTAAACTTGAATAGCAGTGAATTTGCTCCCATTTGCTCAAATAGCAAACTCCAAAATAGTGTTTTTTTCAAAATATAGAGAGACTGAAAGCAGCAGTCAACGTTGCAGAGAACGATGTCATATTTACCGCCCTTCTCAGACGCTGCGTTAGATCCTCACATTAGCATAAACCACCTTTTTTTTTGATGCAAAGGTGATATAATACAAGAATGGTGTTGTAAATGTGCATACGTTCACACAAATAAGAAAAAACTTTTAAGGACTTACGGTCCTGCTGACCGTTAAACGCGTAATCACAGTCTTGTGAAAATGTATCTTTATAGTTATCGTGCTTGGTGTGAACACGACCGGATCGGTTCGGATCATCAACCAACATGTATAAGCATATCAACTCACTATGATACTTCCCGCTCTGACACGAGGATCAAAAGGCACCTGGAAGTCAGAGGGTAAATCGCACTCCTCCAGTAATTCCTGCAGCTTCTGAGGAGCTAATACACATACGTGAAAATGTAGATGTAGAGTATGTACCACATTTAAGACATGATACTCATGACGCATTTCTTTAAACTTTACCTGTTGATGGAAGGTCTGTTTTCTCTGGATAGAGCACCTTCACTGTTAGAGCCACTTCATGCAGACAATTAACGACTTGTACTTGATGCTTAAATTCAATCAACATTGCCTTTCCACACCCCAACAGATAGGCCTCCAGTATGACTGCCATACGCTGGCGGAAAAATGGACATCCTGCCACCTCACTCCGCAAATACCAGAAAAAGAAGTGTCCGATCCGTTTGCTCTGTGTACCAGGTAATTGCAATAGAACATAGTTAACCTTTGTCTTCTGACAGGTGAGAGGGTATTTTTTGAGTTATTTTTGGTGAGAATGGCAGAGATGAAAATCATCCTCTAATGAAGCACAGCTGCAATCATGACTCACCCTTAGTGCTCTCTTGAGAAGGAATCTTGCCAAACAGCTATCATGATATGGTTCGACTTTAAGGGTCTACAAAAAAATGACATGCCTTGTTAGCTTCTCAATTTCACAACTACTGTATGGGTACTGAGAGAGAGCTTTAAGAAGGTCATTACTTTGACACTAGCATTACTGTATAGTTCCATTTAACTTTTTTTACCTGAACCAGCTGCAGCAGGTACTTTAGTACCTCATCATTGGACAGGATGTCTAATCTTTGAACTGCCAAACTTCTGACTTTCAAGTCTGCAAAATCCACACTCAGAAGCTCAAGGGCCACAGACAGCTCTATATCTTCAGGTTCCCAATGACTTAACAACCAATGGACATCCTGGACTGTGGTTGGCAACATCCAGTCAACCGTGCGAAGAAACTGAGGTAAATTTGAGGCATAGTGGACACTTTCTTCTTTAAGCCTTTTGAGGCAATCTGTCCTTGTGAAAGGGCTTGTTGAAGAAGCATCGCTGTTTGGTGAGGACAGTCTGGAGAAGTCCAGCGTAGGAGAGTCAGAAACAGGAGATGTACCACTACCAGAAGAGCTCTTTCCATGTGGAAGGACAACAGGAAAACTGTAGCGATCTAGCATAAAGGTAATTGCCATTGCTTTGGCTACGTCATTGTTAGTGGCGGTAGACAGCTTTTCGGCTTCGTAAGTGAATGCCCCCTCGTCCCATTCTGGGAAAGGCCACATGTGTAAAGTATGTGGACCTTGGCTAAGAAGTGATCTGTGGTCAATCAGCTGGAGGTTTACGAAGTACAGTAATTGCCCTTTTCCTTTCTGGGAATCTGGTACTTTAAAGGACTTTGTATCCTTGGTTGATGTTCCTTCAGTAGTACTGGCATTAATTTTGAGACCTAATTTAGCCCCGTGAGGGATATCCCTGATCAGAATGTCAAATTCCAGCCATGTGTTCCACAGTACTTCATCCATAAACTCTTTCGAAGTTGAGCAAACCGCTGACACTGTCTTTCTACCATAGATTATGGAGGCTTCCACATGGACAAATGGCGGTACCTTACTTGGGAGTTCTGGGATGTCAAACCCTAATAGTTTAACCCTGAATTTTCTCTCACAGTCCCAGAGGGAAATCATCACAATGTCCTCTACTTTCTTCTCATTAAGGGAAAGCTCCTCATGGGAGCTTGAGAGACCAGTGAGACTGTCCACCAGTGGCCAATACTCTCTATTAACTGTGTTTTCTGGAAGGGATGAGATGGCAACAACTGAGAGATGAAGCTCCAGCGTGTTTTCAAGGCAGTGTCTGACCCACAGAAAGCTAGAGAGCTGGAAGTCTCCAGTCAGGAATTCCTCACGGCCACATACCTTGAGCACATAATCAACTGAACATCTTTCGAATGACAGGTCCTCATTTAATGATGATTCCCAGAAGAACTTGAGGAGATCATTGGGGGTATGTGTCAGGTCAGCTTTAATTGAAAGGCTTGAACTATCATAATAAAGAGTCACTGAGAGTTTCTGTTGAAGGTAACCTTGCTGTTTGTGAGGGAGCGCAGTGGAAGTTATCCATGGTTCAGTGGCATAGGCCACTGCATCCCGTTTTTTTAGCTCTTCCCTTCGGGGTGTGGCAAACTTTCTTCGGCTATAGCAAAGCTCATTTAAACGATTAGTGTCTGAGGAGTCTAAGTCATAGCCGATTAGCTCGTTCAGAATGCCATGTAAGTGAATTCTCTCCTTAGAGGTATTTTCTTGAGCCAACACAGTGACTTTGACAGTCTGAAGACCATCTGCACCCTCATACCATGGTGCATCAAGAGTTTTCAATACCTGATAGTCGTCATAAATTTCATACCACTCCTCCTCCTTGTAATACAACAGACTGTATTGTTCTGGGTCCAGTAGTTCAAATGGCTCAGAGAGTCTGTTGTTCTCCTGTGCTACCATACACAGACGCACACGAAGCTGGTGGACACTGCATTGCGCTGGGAGTTTGATCTGAATGGGCTCTTGGCTGTCCAGTACTTGGTAACCTTCTCTCTCTGGCAACTTGCAAATAAATACAAGGCTATTATCTGAACAAGGTTCCTGTTGTTGGTGTGCATTCCATTTGTTCTCCATGGATGCTGGAATGAAAGTTAACATCAGTACTTTTAACTCTAATTAATTTTATTTTTCACATTGACTTAAGAGGGACTTTTCAAAGGGAGTGCCATAACTAAGGTTTTTTTAATAATTGCAAATAAATTGAAAAAAAAAAAATGGTGAAGTGGTGCTTGCACCTGGCAACCTGTTTAGTGTGTTGCTGCACAGATATTAAGCAAAGTAAAAGATGCCAAAAAGTATGGAATTCAAAGAAAGAGACTAATGTAATATGCACTGTGACATATTTCTACACATATTCATATAAAAAAAATAAACATATAAAAAAAAGAAACTAAAACCAAGGTTGTTGTCTAGGTGACACTATTTTGCATTCACTGGGAGTTATGTTGCTTCCTCCTTGAATTTCCCCATATTTGTGAAGTTAATCGTGTAAAGCATTCTAGATCTAAAGTAAAGTGAGTGTGTGTGTGTGCATGTTTAGGTTTAGGGTCAGTGTAGGGCAATACCACATAAAGTTTGTACAGTATAAATTACGCCTATGGAGAGTCCCCATAGATCACAAAACCAACATGTGTGTGTGTTTCACTTACGAACTAGGTGCAGCAAAAACTACATGATAATGACTTACTAATTAATATCACAACAAAAAAGATGTTTAGAAGGTTTTTTTAGAAGATACACAAGGTGACTCAACACTGCATATCTCACTCCGCTCTTTCTTACTGCTGTTTATTAATAGACTATTATTAAATTAATGAAATGTCAACCTTGATGTAAGTGCAAATTGTGATTTAGAAATGCAATTTTTTTTAATTGGTATCATTCTTGTCTAATTTAAACCAAAAAAAGTATATACCAGTTGAACATGTTTTATATCAATACAGTTTTTAGTTTGAGGTACAGTGGATCACTATAAAGGTTTTGCAACACAAAAACTGGTTCTACCAGCCACTCAGGAAGAATGTATCATTCGTGAGCCTTGCCTTGCTGCTAAAGCAAAGAGAATCACAAACTGTAAGTACTGTACTCCTCACAAAATGTTTTACAACATATTTACAATTCCAACTGAAATGCAACTTGTATTGTATGATTATAATGAATCAGATTGCACTCACCTATACAGCATGTATATGTTTGGTCTCAGTTCAGTTTCTGTGGCTTGTGTGTGAGCTACTGTTCAATTCCCCTCTAATGCATCAACGTGAAGGGACTGGCGGCACAACAATTCATCGCTTCCTCATTCTTTTGTCTTTCTGCACCTGAGAGGAAGAACTTCTGATCACTACAGACATATTTTCTCTCGCTGGTTTCATTTAATTTAGACTTAATATTTCATAGCAAATAATTTTTTATGAATAAATAGATTTTTATTACATATTACCATATCTCTGTTTATAAACCTAAAATGTACTATTATTTCAAATATTCATTAAGAACTATTATTATTAATAGAGGCTTTAAATACAGTGTGTGCTTAAACAAAACAATGACTAAATTGCTGAAGTAAAATGGCCAATCTCTGTAAACACGAGAGGGAGCTCACCAGTAACTAGCACATAGTTTTTATGCTAGACTGGTTGGTGTAGTTGGCATCATGCATAAGCCTACATTTAATATAATCAATATCTGCAAGTATAATGTGTAAAATGTGCTTTTGTGAAATTAGGAAATTAGTTTGATATCGTCAAACCTGTTACTGTCACCCCTGTTACTGTCACCCCTGTTACTTTTCAGGGTAACAGGGATGACCTAGATTAGGTGTAATTTTTTACATCCTGGGTGTAATTTTAAGATAATGCCTGTATCAAACAGTTGCATATGAGCATGAGTTACAGTTTAATTAGTAGTACTGGTATTGTTACTGTACTATTACTAATGTAAGTCAAGATCTACATTTAAACATTAGATCTCTTAGAAATGCAGTAAATCTACAATGAACTGACTTTAATGCAATTCAAAATTGTACATTTGTACAGTATTATGTTAACAAATATGAACAGTCTAATAGGTAGACAATTTAATTTATTGTTAGTTTCTTGCTGCAACTGTTTTCCCACACAGCCATGCTAAAGCTTTTGTTTGGTCAAGGTCTCTCTCTTGTCTTTCCCTTTAATTGAAAAGTTTAATTTGAGTCACATACTACATATTTTTGTGCTTTATGCTCATGTAATGTAGGTGTAATAAGATGAGCGGAGGCGTGCAGATCCAAATGCAGCATTTATTGGAGCAAGGTCATACATGCGGGGTCAGGACAAAGGTCAGGGTAGGCAGAGAACAATCACAAGTCGAGGTAACAAAGCAGAAAACAGGGAAATAATGCTCAGAATTGACAACAAGGCAAAGCAGGTGTGTAACTGCAAATCTGAAACAGGTGAGAGTGCGTGGTGCATGATGGGAGATGCAGTCCAGAGGTGATGAGGTGATTGTGGCTGAGGGTGAGAGCAGACAGACCAAATCATAACAGAGCCCCTCTGGTAGTTTCACAACTGTCCAGGGTGGAACGGGATGCAGTAACACCCTTCAGGGTAGAGCAGGTGACAGATGCCCACCAGGGCAGAACAGGCGGCAGGGACACCCTCCAGAGCGGAGTCGATGACAGTGACGCCCGCCCCGACTCAGGAACTGCATCTTTCCTGGTAATGATTCGGGGACTGGACCAGACCACGGTTTTCCTGGCCGTGACTCTGGAACTGGACCGGACCACGGGTCCCTTGCAGTGGCGTATCTACCACTGAGGACACCGAGGTCATGTAAAAGTTTAAAAATGAGTCAAATCTGAAATCCAGCAGTGATGGTCAATGCCAAACACAGACCCCGGTCCGTGTCCGAATTCATATGTCGTCTGTATTTTCTCCCAATTCAATTCACATTCTCTGTCTAGAGATGCTAGAATATGTACGCTGACTTTTTTAAGCACAAGGTCTACCATATGTGCAAGGTGGGTTATCAGAATAAAAACACAATTAACAAAACAATAATAATATTATTAATGTCTAAGTATTTGATTTGGCTTTCTATTGTCACTAAATGAAGCATGACTAATGAAGGCATATATAAATGTAAACCGAAGAAGGCTAATAAATAAAGCTGTGAACTAATGGTAGAAGGATGCAGGAGGATCTGTCATGGTGAGGTTTATATACTCTTTCATTGATTGATTGACAGGATTAGCCTAGATAAATATGTCCCATCTAAACCTGATTTCTGCATATGCAGAAAACATGGAAAAAACCTGGGGTTACAATTAAGCAACATCGATTTATCACATCTTGTGTAGTCGACTGATAAATCAGATCATGTGGTTTTGATCAAACATAATCATATTTCATTATATCCACTGGTCTGTATTGACATTCAGTGGTGCAGGATCAATAATCAATAACAGGGATTTAAGGAGAGTACAAGAGCATGGGCGGTCACTGCTCTCTCCTTATTTAGCTTGTTATACATCTAGTTGTTCTTCAAGGTGCAGCTGTTGTGCTTAAACAATATTAGCACGCCTCTTCTCAACAAACCATACAATTACACAAAGTCTAATTAAATATATGTTAAATATAAGTTATTACATAAATAGAAAATATATGTAAGTTGCTTTTCAAACACCTTTTTATGGTTGCAACCACTGATTGAGAGATGAAAGAGAGTCGATATTTTCTCCCCATTTCCACTAGTGGGAAGTGGTGACATCACTATGGAGACACCATGAAGTTTAATAAAGTATTTTTTATTATTTTGCACCATTATATTTCTCAGATACATATTATTTTTGCACAGTAAAATTTACCCAAGTTACAACAAAACAAACGAGAGTATAAAGAATTAACAGTGTCTTCATAATGCATAATTGAGCATCAACAAAATGAAAGTTCATTTTTTTGGTCACAATAAATAATCAAACAAATACAAATTGAAAAAAATAACAAACACAATTCCCTTTTCCGCCTTTTATACATATATACAGTGTATACACAGTATATCTATATATATGTAAGTATTAATTAATGTAAGAATTAATGAAGATACAGTATCGGTATGCAATCAAACCCTGAAACTGAGTAGTTTCATATTTACTAATTTCATCCACATTCTTGGCAGGTAACCATTAAGAAGGTTAATATAATTATATTTCACAGCTTTAGGAATGTGTGCATAAGGTCAGGGCCGGCCCTAACCAATTTGGCGCCCTAGGCAAGATTTCGGGTGACGCCCCTTTGCATCGTAGTTAATTCTACT
>JAUMHR010000084.1:7874160-7888397 GCA_032361145.1 Enteromius fasciolatus
GCATTCCCTGAAAATAATTGCACACCTCAGAACGTTCGTCAGCCAATCAGATTCAAGCATTCAACGGCCCCGTAGTATAATCCTGAAATAATTAATCACAGTTTCCATGGCTAATAATAATAAATGCACTAAATCCGCATATGTTCTATGTTCACCGTGTTCTGTCTGTTTCTCAGGTGGAGGTCAAAGGTGTGCACACGGTGCTGCTGCAGAATCTGTCTTCCCTCTCCAGGTATCTGGTGTCCGTTCAGTCTCTCTACGAAAAGGGCCTGTCCACTCCTATCACAGCCAATGTCACTACCTGTAAGTTGCACACATTTGAACACATTTCATTTTTGTTGCCCCAGTTTAGAAGACTGTTATTATATTTAATCTTGCAGTAAGAGTCCCAGCTCCCTCAGATCTGAGAGTCACTAACTTCTCCGGCAGTGATATAACAGTGCGATGGGAAGCGGCGGCGGATGACGTAGTCTCTTATCTCATCAAATGGATCTCGCTCAGTGAAGGAAACCTCAGGCAGGTTAGCTCAAACTCTTTACACTTCTATTGTTACATCTGTGCTTTCAATAGCTTGCATAAATGTGTGATTTATAGAATTGGGTGATAATAGGTGGTCATTCATGATATATTACAGTTGACAGTAGATGGGAAGAGTGTGGGGGTAATCTTGGAAGAGGTTGAGGAAGATAAGGAATATCAGATTTCACTCTCCGCTTTATATGCCGATGGCGCTCAGAGTGAGGCCGTGGCCATACGATACAGCACCTGTGAGTATACTTATTTGCACATGGTACCTTTGATCACAACATTATTAACTGTATTGCTTCTTTAGTGTCTGGAGGTGGTCCAAGCAGTTTGTCTATCTCAGAGGAGACGGCAGTCAGTATGCTGGTCACCTGGGTTCACCCCAACGCTCATGTGCTGCAGTACCGTGTGTCGTACACTCCACTCAATGGAGATGCAAGGGAAAACACAGTAAGTGCTTTAGAAGAGTGAAACCTCTTATTTTGTATTGTGGGTGCATTTCAATTGACTTATCTCCATCTATGTGCCCTACAGATCATATATTTTTGGAGCAGGTATTATAGAGACCCCTTGGGCTCCTATAGCAATCACTCAAAACCATTTAGATAAAAGGCACTTAAAACCTCTCCGGCCACCTTAGCAACCCCACTGCAATTGCTTGACAACCACACACAGAACCTGAAGATTGTGGCAATGGTATTTGGGCAAAATAGTCACCTTTTCTTCAGAAAGTGTAAAGATCTAGTTCACACCAAACAAATGAAAACACTTCTGATAGATAAACTAAAAAAATAAAAACATAACTGTATACAAATCTATTACAAAACAGTTAAGCGACTCTCGAATTGATAATAAATAAATAATGACCGTGACAAAACTTAGATTTGATAGTGATAATACTAGATGGCACTAAAGTGTGTTAAATTCATGTATTATTATATTATTAATATCACACTGTATGATGTTCATATCATATGATATCATAAGATTTTTAAAAGAAATGAATACTTTATTATGCGGGGATGCATTTAACTGATTAAGGCCCGGTTTCACAAACGGGGCTCAGCTTAAGCCAGGACTAGGCATTAGTTCAATTAAGATATTTAAGCAACTTTTACAAAAATGCCTTATAAGAAAATATTACAGGTGTGCATCTTAACACAGAACAATGCCACTGACATGTTTTAAGATATGAATAATAATGAAGAATAATATATTCACATTTAAATCTAGTCATTTTGAAGTTCCTTTTGATCAAAGATTCCAGACAAAAATGTATCACAGTCTTCACAAAAAATATTATACGGCTAAAGTGTTGTCAGCTTTGATAATAATACTTTTATTTAACTTAAAATGTAAAAAATATAATCTATGTATTTATTTCCAGTGTCATTTGGAACTGAGGACTGGAGTAATGGCTGCTAAAAAGTCAGCTTTGTCATCACAGAATAAAATCAAATTTTAAAATATATTCAAATACTGTAGAAAACAGCAGAAAAAGGAAAGGGGAAAAAAGACTGAAATAAAGGATAAATTGAAAATAAATAAAAAAGAATGAAAAATGTAAAACTATAATAGTCTCACTGTTAATTAATTAGCTTAATATGAGCTGTAATTTAGTTGTGTTGGTTTAATAGGTGTCATTGCCTGGCAGCGAGAGGCGCGTCCTGCTGCAGAATCTGCTGCCTGACACTCGTTACAGTGTGCTGGTGACTGCCGAGTACCGCAACAGAGAGGGCGGCAGTGCCTCAGCCCAGGGGAAGACCAGTGAGTCAAACGCACATCTCAATACAGTATCTCTAGTATTATAGCGTATACACTTCCCACTTGACATTGGATTGCCAGACAGTGTCTCGTATGTGTGTTTCTCTCTCTCTGCACAACCAGCCAGTCTGCGGGTGAGCAGCGTGAGTGTGGTGCGATCTGACCACTCCAGTATATGTGTGTCCTGGAGGCCCGTGTCAGCGGTCAGTGGTTATCGCATAGTCATCCAGGCTCTCAGAGGTAGCAGCTCATCTTGACAGAAAAAAAGTTCTGAACAGGTAGTTTGTTTTAGGTTATTTACTTCTCTCTGTGCATTTGCGCTCAGATAAACAGACTAAAGAGGACACAGTAGATGCTGCTAGCAGCAGTCACTGTTTCTCCGAGCTGCAGTCGGAAACGGTCTACCGCATCAGCGTGCACTCTCGTGTGGGAACAGTAGAGGGCGCTGCGGTCACTATCCTCCACCCTACAGGTCAGAATCCTGTTCGAGTCATACATCAGCCTAACAAATAACTGATGTTTGTTTTGCTCAACTGTAATAGTATGTCATTCTTTCATAAAGCAACCGCTCCAGTGAGAATTCAGGTTCCTCCTCGCCTGCATCCTGTACAAAGAGAAGGTAAGAGCTGCAACAGTTAAGGCCTGTCCAAATCAAACACATAATTTCATTAGCATTCAGTGAAATCAGGATTTTCAATGAAAATCAATTATGCCTTTTCTTCTATTCACACCAAACCAATTAATTTGACAAATGTACACTGGAAATTGAATGAATGCAAATCAACCTAAATCAATTCGCTTGCTTTTTTATTTCTCAGTGTGTCCTGAGACGACAGTCAGAAATCATGTGCTCAAAGGTATGATTATATTTACAATTTCCACTTATTCATTTAGCAAATGCTTTAGTTCAGAAAGACTTTGAGTGTTCAAATTAAGATGATCGGTTCACACATTACCTGGAACTTTAAAGTTTTCAATATCTGATTTTATATTTATTTATTTTTTGATTTCTCATTTTAAAACAATTTTTATAATTTAAGATTATTTTAAATATATATATATATTATATATATATATATATATGTCCCCAAAACAAGGTATTTTAACAGTAGTTATTTTTATACTTTTGTAAATTTTGTTTACAAATAAAACTAGCTGGAAAATATAGTTACTTTCATTATTTATAGAAAACTCCAATATTAAATGTATAAACTCTTGCATATCAAACCTGAGTTAACAGGCCATCCTTACTGTTGAGCCCAAAACTGTAAGCCAAAAAAAGTGAATTTGTGAATTCTAGGCTTCGACATGATGGAAGCGTTCGGTCTAACTCAGAGAGCACACTCTACTGTTGAGGGTGTGGCAGCTGAACCTTTCATCTTCAGCACCTTACCCAGTTACACCCTATACAGAGATGTACAGCTGACCCAGAGCACAGGGTGAGAACACAAAACACACACATACACATATTATTAAACATCTCTGTTACACCCTTCATTCAGTGCTCACACCCTATCCCATCTGTCTCAGCTTCATTCATCCGGCTGGCTTCTCTCCAGAACACACCATCAGCATGGCTTTTAGGCTCTTGCAGGACTCACCCAGGGAGCCCTTCGCCCTCTGGCAGCTTACGGACAATGACTTCCAGCCCAAGATGGGGGTGGTACTGGACCGTGAGTGCCTGGACACTTGAGTAGATAAATTCAAAGAATAATGAATTTTAGATAACAAATAGATGCTTATACCCTGTCCTTTTATTTAGCTGAGAAGAAGGTTCTGCTGTATTTCAGTCTGGACTACAGAGGAGAGATACAGGAACTGACCTTTGACCAGCCACAAGTCCACTCAGTTTTCTATGGAAGTTTTCATAAGGTTTGTGTGAAAGTTTTTTTTTTGTTACAGCGCCCCTATTATGGGCTATAAAAGGTTTATATTTTGGTTTTTGGGAGTTCCAAACCATGGGTTGACAGACACGAAAGGCCAAGTGACTCTTGAAGGAACAGCTTCACATCCTCTTGAACCACTGTTTAAAAATGCATCTTTCAGACTCTAACAGTAAGTTTGGGGAGCTCGTCTTTAGTCCATTTCCGATCTTGAGATGTATGTCTTGCAGAGATCGACTAATCTGAGCTCCTAAAACCTACTGTCAGATTCTAGAAGATCAATTCTTCAAACAGTGGTTCAAGAGGATGTGAAGCTGTTCCTTCAAGAGTCGCTCACAATTTATCTGTCTATAAAGACTATGAAAAATCATTTTTAATGGATTTCACAACACTTCAGCATGTTTTTCTTAAGTGAGGGTCATTTTTTAGGATTTTGTATTCAAACAAAGTATCAGAGAATCTGATACATTGCTCTTCTGGAGACTCCAGGAAAGTTCAGTTCTGGAAAATGATGGCACTGGAGACTAATTGGTTCCTGATGGTGTCTCACCTAATTCTTAAAACTAATTCTTAATTTTTTTTGCAGTTAACGTGTCTTGTCTTCTACACCGTTTTTTTTCTGACTATGCTGACCCAGTGAGCATTTCGCTGCCAGTGGTCATTCCTTAACTTTGCTAATTCTATTATTGCATTAGTATTGCTTCCTTCTTATGGGCATTTAATAATTTTTTACTTTTAGTCTGAGTTTAATCTCTTTCTAGGCTCATTTTATGTGCAAAAAGAAAACTTGCCTAATAATGTGACACACCTATATAAAGAGGTTTTGACTTTCAGTCATCCCGGAAAATTATACATCACTTATATATAAATCAGTAATAGTTATTAAGATTGATGTGGTTTGAGATTGATACAATGTTTTTGAAAAACATTTTTTTTTACCAGAATTTCAACTTGCATAATAATTCGGAATGCTGTGTATTTTTTTTAGCTTGTTCAATGACATTTTTTTTAAAACCCCTCTGGTAATTGGTCATTTCATTTAAAGGGGTGTTTGTGAGCAAAAGCAGAACCTAGTGGCAAAGAATGAATTTGCATTTTCATTCAGACCAATGCCAAAAGAACAACAAGTGGACAGGCAATACGCTAATGTTTAAACATGAAACGACTTGGGACTCTTTCTTTTGAGAGACAATAACTTTACACAGGGTGCACATTCAGATATAAAACTTTGCAGGATGTTTTCATTCACTTAGAGTTGAAGTTTACATTTTCTTAGAAATTTCATTGACAGAAAAGCTCAAAAGCTTCTCTCAAAAATGAAAGACAGCAACATTTTTCTAAGGATTGGTCTGTAATGTTTTAGGACAGGGCTTAGTGAAGAGTCAGTTGAGTGTTCTGAATGAGGGGGAAAATACAACATTTAACCTGCCACTGATTCTTCTCTTCTCCATAACTGATTGGCAGATTCATTTGTCGGTCAGTCAGGTGAGTGTATCTCTGTCTGTGGACTGCCAGAGGGTTGGCGAGAGGCCTGCACGCCCCCTGGGAACTCTGCCCACTGATGGTTTTGAGATGTTGGGCAAACTAGTGAGAACACGTGGACCTCACAGCGGATCTGCGGCTGTGAGTCTGACTTCATGACCACAAACATACTGTGCAAAGTAATGTATGCACATATTAAGGCAATGTGTATTATATTTATCTGTAGTTCCAGATGCAGTCCTTTGAGATTGTGTGCAACACTACTTGGGCATCAGAAGACAGCTGCTGTGATCTGCCCTCACAGGTACAGTTGACATATCAATATGGATGGCACTGAATTACATAATGTAGTGTAGGATGTCTTAAAGTAGCTCTTGCATTTTAACTGAGGCTCTCTATTCTCTAGAGAGACGAGGAGAGCTGTCCTGCCCCTGCTTATGCGTGCACCTGCACCACCGACGTCCCTGGAGCGCCTGGAGACACCGGGCCACCTGTGAGACTACAGCACTACATTTTTAAACTGACACAAACATTAGAAATCACTGTAATAGTTGTTGAATTAATCAGTGTTATGATAATTGTTGGTCTAATGATATGCTTGTATTCAGGGGAGACCTGGTACTCGTGGGGAGAAGGGAGAAAAAGGAGAGGTGGGACAAAAGGTAAGGAAACTCGCATATAAAGTTGGATTTGAGCCTACTACCTTTATGTTAACCGCCAGCCCAAAATATTTATAATAACTGTTTTAAGTTTGAATATAATGTCATATGATACGTTAGAAATCATTCTAATATTTTTTTTGATGAAAGGGATTTTTGTCACTTTTGTTTCTGTTTTTGTTCCTTTTCTGCATCTCTCCAGGGAGAGGTGGGCCCACCTGGTAAACCGGGCCCTGAGGGCGGCTTTGGCACTCTTGGACCCGCTGGTCCACGGGGAATAGCTGTAATGGGAAAAGTGGTACGCCTACACTAGTTCTGCAGAGAAGATCACATGTATTAGCATTTTGAACAGATTTAAACCATCTATTATTGTCTTAATAAGGGCCCACCAGGAGCTAGAGGGGAAAAGGGAGATATTGGAAGGCCTGGGAGTCAGGTGAGTGTCACCAACCATCTCATGGTTGGAGTTTTTTCATTTTTTCTGGTATCTCATTTTTTTTTTGTGGTCGTAGGGTTTACCAGGGCCTCCTGGTGCAAAAGGTGAAGAGGGCATGTCTGGTCCTAAAGTAAGTCTCTGTGTGGTTTAGCAAAGTTAAGTGTTATTTAAATGTTCACTCTGATACATCATCTTTCTGTCACTAAATTGGTCACAGGGCATCAGAGGATTGGAAGGTAACATGGGAAGCCCAGGAATCACAGGTCCAAGAGTAAGACTTAGCCTTGCCTATAAGCATTCTTGAATATTGCATACTGTACATATTTTCACTGCACTGCAATTTGTAGGGCTTCCTGGGTATGCCTGGTCATCCAGGGCCAGTGGGAGAAAGAGGGCCATTAGGTCCCGTAGGGCCCACCGTAAGTAAAATTGTGATTTAATATAAAAAGAATTTTAAAAGATTTAATATATTTGAAAAACGTTGTATAGGAATTGGATGTTAATTCAATGTTATTTTTCTCTTTCACAGGGTCTTCCCGGAAGTAAGGGTGAGAGAGGCGAGAAGGTGGGTTACAAAATGACTTCTTTTCTATACAAACCATAAAATAGATTTTGTTTGTTTTAATAATTCTTGTTTATTAGGGTGAACCACAGTCTCTTGCCATGATCTACCAGCTTGTTACACAAGCCTGCGAAAAACTTGTGCACAGTATGTAGTATATTCACTACATCCATTTTAATTAAGTCAAAGTAAATGCAGCGTTTAAAAGCATCTTTAATGGGAATCTTGGCCTGAGTTACTGAATATCAATTATGAGCTGATAATAAACTGCGTTTTAGATGAAGTGCTGAAGTTGGATGCTTTTCTGAATGAGATGAATCGAAAGCCAGTGCCCATCCAGGAACCAGTAGCACCACCGGGAGAGCCAGGGATACCAGGGGGAAGGGGGCCACCTGGATCCCGAGGCCCTCAGGGTCGACAAGGAAGCAGAGGGGAGTCTGGGAAACCAGGGTACCCTGGAGAGCAGGGTAAGCCTTGAAATCTTCATTTCTTTGGAGATGGAATCTGCTGGGCAAGCACACCATCTGATGGTTGTCATTAGACACATTAGCTGTTGTATTGAAATTCTACATTACGTTATGTAAATATTTCTATGATTAACTTGTAGGACGCAGAGGGATGCCTGGTGAGAAAGGCTCTCCAGGAGCAAATGTGGTTGGACCGCAAGGAATAAAAGGGTTTGCAGGTATTGAAACATATTTGCGTATCACACAGCTGTCTTTCTAATTAGTTTTAAAGGGGTCTTCAATAAATACATCATCATATTATATATCATTAATATGATTGCTCTTCAAGGATGCATTTATTTGATAAAAAAAATGAATGAAACAAAAAATTATGTTTTTTTTACGGGAATCCATAATGAATAAAAGGTTCAAAAGATCAGCATTTATTTGAAATAGAAATGTTTTTACCATTATAAATGTCTGTCAATTTATATCAGTTTAATGCATCCTTACAGAATAAAAAGTCTTAATTTCATGAAAGTAATTAATTTAAAAAAAAAACTTTTAGTGACAAACTATTTAGCAGTGTATATCCGTAGTATTGTAGTGAATTTTTTTTTTTTACATCGCTGGCAAATCATCATTCAAAACATCACTGGTTTTGTTTGTCTTTATTTTACAAATAATTCTATTTTTAATATTTATTTCTGAAAATTGCATTCTTGTTATTTTACTTAGTTTTGCTTTTACGCAAGCCCAAATAATGTCAAAGTAATGATTTTAAGTGTTAATTGTGTCATTATTTATCTCTACTTGTACAGGACCTCCAGGTGAAGCTAAAGTAGGGGAACCAGGTCCCAAAGGTGAGGACGGTAAAGTAGGACCTTCAGGTATTCCAGGAGCTTCAGGTCAGCAAGGAGAAATGGGACCTCCTGGTGTATGTGACAGCAGTGGATGTTATCAAGGACCCCAGGCTGCCGGTAAATTGAATTGTGTCATAGTTGAATGTCATGAATTGAATTGAGAATGAATGGTAAATTCCAATTCACTTCCTGGAATGGAATTGGAATTGGAACTGCATGCAGCTGACAGGAAATGGAATTCAATTCAGGAAAAATTCCACTGAATTCTGTTTATTTGCTGAGCATTTATTTGTCATTGCATTTAAAGACATACATTAGAACGTTATTTATGTTGATTTACAAATATCAAGCAATGTATGAAATAGAGTTGATCAAATGCAAGTAAAGTAAAAATGAAAACAGTACATTATCCATTAATAATTGACAGTGGTGATATATTTCTGAATACAATCAATATATGATTACCAAATGTTTTGGTCTTGATTTAAACTTTATGTAATTCAATTACACAGTGAATTTCAATTACATAACTTTAACATAAACAAATCAAATACACTTAATATTATTCAAATGCATCAGTGTAGAAACACACAAACACTGAGCAGTGTGGAGACTTTTGATCTTACCTGTTTTATTCACACATGACGGATGCATTTGAATCACATTAAGTTGATTTGATTTTTTTATGTTAAAGTTATGCAATGTAAATACATGGAAATTCACCATGCAATTGAATTAATAATAAAGTTTAAATCAAGACCAAAACATTTGGTAATCATATATTGAATGTATTCAGAAATGTATCACCACTGTCATTCAATTATTAATTCATAATGTACTGTTCTCATTTTTATTTACTTGCATTTGATCAACTCTATTTCATACATTGCTTGATATTTGTAAATCAACATAAATAAAGTTCAAATGTATGTCTTTAAATGCAATGACAAATAAATGCTCAGCAATAAACCGAATTCAGTGGAATTCTTCCTGAATTGAATTCCACTTCCTGTAATTCCAATTCAATTCCAAATATGTTTCCTTTAATTGTTGTTTAATTCCAATTCCATTTCATCTTTGAATTGGAATTGTTGAGTTCATTCCTGAATTGACCCCAACCCTGGTGACCACCATAAAAACAGTGTAAGTTAAAGTGGTTAAAATAGCTGTTTATATAATTTTTCAGAGGATCCATACCCTGGATACCAGCCTTGAGTCACTGAGAAGTAACTGTTTTACTTCAGCACTGCCAGAATCATCTCTTCCCCAGACTTTGTATAATAGACACTTCAGTGGATGAAGAGACTCTGCCAGACGTTGACTTTCAATGAGCCAGCTGATGGACTCTTTTGACTATTTTCTCCACATGGTAGCTGATCTCAACTCAATACTCCTATTCTGAGATCAACAAAGCACTGATCGTCCTTGACCCAGTATTCAACCTGATCTACTGCTTCAAGACTGCAGTGGATGCATGTGCAGAACATTTTTGTGCCGCACAGAGGAAATCACAACACAGACTGTATTTTACAGAGACAGATATTTTGGTAACCAGACAAAGAACTAGTGTCTTTCTGAACAACAGCTAAAATCCGCACTAAGAATGTTTTACTTCTAGTATTTTATTGTATTTAATGCACTGTATGTGTTTTAAATGTATATTGTTGAAGGCATATTACTTTTAATGTTTTCTACTCCCATTTCTTGACCTTTTACTGGTTTTTGTATCAAGTGGTTTTTTTATGAATTAAGCAATATTTTGCAAGAGCAATACATATGTTAAAATGAAATACACTGTGATATTATATAGTTTTTTTAACATATGCAGAAGTGCTGTCCATAGTATTTTATAGAATTATATTAAGTGAACTGGTCTTGTTATTGTGTTAATATACATGTTTTTGTAAACCCCTAAGAAATGAAACATTGACTCACCTGAGATCCATCATGCTGCATCAATTAAATGGTTACTATTCACATTCACTGAAAAACAAAATGAATAAATGTCAAAGGAAAATACAAAAATACCAATTTAATAAGCATTTACTTCTGTATGTATCATTTTTAGGTGTGGTCATTACAGGGTTAATTACTGCTGTAATATTGTATTGATATCTAGTCTCAAGACATTTTCCCAAGTGAAGTATATCTAACATACAACCTTCCTGCAAAGCGGTGAAACCTAAGGGCTTTTGACTAAATTCTATATTATATTGACACATTGAAATGCTACTGTTGAAAAACAATAGTTGGATGTTTTTCACTCACAGACAGTATTTAAACTGTTGAAATATGTGCTCCGGAACCAAAAGATCGTGCTAGTGTTTTCCACGGACAACGTACCTGATGTAAACATCCGGTGTTTAATACGTCGGAAACGCCAACATGGCGAGCAGGAGAGGTAATGCGAAAACCGTGGAGCGGTCTGACAAATACTCTGTTCTGCTGCCGACCTACAACGAGAGAGAAAACCTCCCGTTGATTGTTTGGTTGCTGGTGAAGTACTTTGGCGAGAGGTAAGTGTGTTATACAGTCAATGGACGAGAACAGACTGTTGGGGTCTTAGTGCTGAGCTGTTAGTGACAGTCCAATCACCTAAGATTAAATATTTGGTTTTAAGAATAGCGTTCTTACTCCGATGGCCGTGTTTTAATGCAGTGGATACAACTACGAGATCATAGTGATCGATGATGGCAGTCCAGACGGAACGCTTCAGATCGCCGAGCAGCTGCAGAAGATCTACGGCGCTGACAAGATTGTGAGTTGTGCTTTATTATAGACAGCACATGACTGACAAGTTGTCGGAAAAATAAATCATGAAAATCTGGCATCTCTCGTCTTCTTAGCTCCTGAGGCCGCGAGCAAAAAAACTAGGATTAGGTAAACTGGCTCACATTTCTTTACTTCTTAGAGCTAAAGTTGCAGGAATAGTGTGACTGACGTTCATGTCGTTTCAGGAACGGCTTACATCCACGGCATTAAACACGCGTCAGGAAACTTCGTGATCATTATGGATGCAGATCTCTCACATCATGTAAGTACTCTTCCATTGGATACTGTTTTGTACCTCCTTCAGTGTAAATCCTGCTATTCATTTCCCACGGCCGTGCTGAAAGTATTTGCACACATATGTATATCATGCTAAACAAGCGTTACTGATATTCAGTTCATTATTTTTGGTCGGTTCATTTCAGCGAATCTATGGAAGACTATAATTACGAAATATAAAGTCAGTTATAACCACTGATCTATATATTATATATAGATCAGTGGTTATAACATATGAGATACAATGAGATCATTATGATGAGATCAGTCAAAACTATGAGGTCACATGACTTATTATGAATATTACTTCATATCTCCTAATTCCTCTTTATTTTATAATTATGGCTTTTTATCTTTTATTTTATATTTATAAGCACGTTTACTCACAATTTAAAATGCATCACTTGATCCTGCTTTCATTAAAGAAAACCTTCAGGAGCATTTGTGTACATTAAGTGGTTTTTTTTCTTCTCCTTCACAGCCAAAGTTTATCGCACAGTTCATTGAGTAAGTTATTTTCTTTCAATTACCTTATTTTATTTGCTCGCTGTAGTGTGAAGTGTAGTTTTGCTATAATAACATCATGAGTGTTTTTATAACAGCCATTTTCATGATGTTTATTATCATTTGTCCAGGAAACAAAAAGAGGGTGGATATGACCTGGTGTCTGGAACGAGGTACAGAGGAGACGGTGGTGTATATGGATGGGATCTGCGCCGGAAACTGATCAGGTAGTGACTGGATGCTTCATCTGACTGAAGGAATTTTCGATTACGGCACAAGATTACTTTTTTGTAACGATTGTTTCCTTTTAGTCGAGGTGCAAACTTTGTTACACAAGTGCTGCTCAGACCGGGAGCATCTGATCTCACGGGGAGTTTTAGGTAAGGGCATGTTAATAAATGAATCTTTGTTTTATGTTACAATATTGTATTATTGTCTCTTATCTTGTGTTCTGTGTTGCAGGCTCTATAAGAAAGAAGTTCTTGAGAAATTAGTAGAGCAGTGTGTGTCAAAGGGCTATGTGTTCCAGATGGAGATGATTGTTCGTGCTAGACAACTGGGATATACTGTTGGAGAGGTAAGCACACATCTCTCGTTCCATATTCCTTTTATAAATCTTATTATTTTAATAAATAAAATGTAGTTTAGATTATGCATTTACATAATAAGGCTGTGACTTATTTTATGCAGACTGCATTATTTTATGATTATCTAAAAGTGGTCTTGAATGTCTATTACGCAGGTTCCGATCTCATTTGTGGACCGTGTTTATGGAGAGTCCAAATTGGGTGGAAATGAAATCGTCTCCTTCCTGAAAGGATTGCTCACTCTTTTTGCCACTACATGACCCTTGACCTCATTTGGTTGCATGTAGTTTTGTAATACATGGTCAGCACTTAAACTGAAATTCATGATTTCCAAGTAACAAGTTCATTACAATTGTATTTGTCCCATATTAGGTTACAGTAGTGTTTGGATCTCTTTGAATTACCACTTTCCCTCTTTTATTTAGTTTGGTTAATTACTAAGCTACATGTTAAAATGTACATTAAAATGTAAAAAAAACTAAATGTATATCAACATTTTATTAAAAAGGACCAAATTGACAGACATGATGATTATTATTATTATTGCTAACAAAAACTCTTTAAAAAAATAAAGGGGGTTCTAGCTATAGCCTAGAACTCAGTTCTCAGTTCCCTAAAGAATCTTTGGTGAAGTTCTAAAATAATCTTTAAGTTAAACATCTGAATAATGTAAGAAACTTTTTACAATAAAGAACCTGCAATGGAAAGGTTCCATGGATGTTAAAGGTTCCTCATGGAACCGCTAAAGGAAAGGTTCACCCAAAAATTAAAATTCTGTCATTTACTCACCCTCAAGTAGTTCCAAATCTGTATGAATGTCTTTGTACTGCTGAACACAAAGGAATATGTTTTGAGAAAAGTTTGTAACCAGGCCTTCCATAGTAAGAAAAAATATATACTAAGGAAGTCAATGGTGTCTTAAAACAGTCTGGTTACAAACCTCTTCCTTTGTGTTCAGTAGTACAAAGACATTCATACGTTTGGAACTACTTGAGGGTGAGTACATGATAGAATTTTCATTTTTAGGTGAACTATTCCTTTTAATGCCAATAAAAAGATATTTATTTTTAAGAGTGCATTTCATATAAACTGCATTTTCAAAGCTTTAATCTAAAAAATTAAAGTTCTCTTTTGGTCCCACGTAGAACCTTTAACATCATAACCTTTCCATTCCACAAAGGTTCCTTATAGTCTTTGAGTTTTATGTTCCTCACACTAAGAAAAAAATGTTGTCTTAAGAACAGTTTCCTTAAAAGGTTCCCAAATGGTTATTTTGTAACAAGCCCCTTTTGGAACGTAGGGTGCTCCGTGGTAGAGGCTGACATTTTTTCGGGAATCCCACGAGTCACGGGATTCCCATGGGATTCCTGCGGGATGGGAGTCATCTTTGCTATTAATCACGGGATTGGGACGGTACAGGATAAATAGTTAACGGGAGCAGACGGGAGCGGGAATCAACCAATAGGAAAGACGAAAAA
>JAUMHR010000084.1:7891940-7902091 GCA_032361145.1 Enteromius fasciolatus
AGAGATGCAGAAAATTATTAGAGTAAAGATGAAATAAATTGTTTACATTAAATGTTAATAATAAAAATGTTTACATCTTTCAATTGTTAGTAATAAAATGTTTGTTTATTTTATATATACATTAAAAAACACCAAATTAGTATATTAAGAAATTCAGTTTTTCCACCACAGGAATAATTTATTTTTAAACACATTTAAATAGAATCTTTATTTTTAAAATCTAATATTTCGTAATATTACTGTTTTTACTGTGTTTATTTTGATCAAATAAATGCAGCTTTAGCACAATAAACTTATTCAATTAAACATTAAAAACCTCTTTTCAGACCCCAGACTTTTAAATGGTGGTTTATTTAAATTTTAATTAAAGTGAATTATCTCATTAAAAAAAGAATGCATTCAGTTCATTTTAACAAAGCACGTGAGGTTATGTCAGTTTGTTTGGATCAGTTATAGAATACCTCACTACCACATATCCTTGGCACATAGACAGAGATTGATTTCTTTAATCTTCACCTCATGCATTGACTCTCCTTATTCTCATTCACATTTTCATTTGTAGAAGTACCTTTGATGATAATTGCATGCCACCATACAAAGCCCGCAAATTGGTTTCTTGTGAAAAGACTCTTAGGAATTTAATTCATAAATACATTTTGTAAGAGCCAATTCTTATGTCAGTAATTTGTATTTTGTTGCTTAGAGTGTTGATTTGTGTAGTAATTTTTTTTTTATATATAATTTTTTGTAACAAAATTCTAGAAGCAATTTTGATATTTTTATGTTTCAATATCATGGTTTCTGATGTGTACTTTTAGTTCTGTTTCGTTAACGGCCACGCACGTGTTGATACATGAGGTTGAATTGATGCAGGCGGAGAAATAAAAGAGAAACTGTTTTCTTACCATCTTGCTGTCTTTAAGAAAAAACTTGTGTTTCAGCGTTTAAAAGGAAATACAAGTTAAAGGTTTAATAACTGTATATCAAAGAACACAAGAACCAGCTGAATTTTTTTTGTTTTGATTAATCTCACATTTGTTTACAGATCTTGTTATGAGTAAGAACGCTGTTTTTAAAGTGAATACAGAACTTGACATGCATTCACACGTCCACACATTTGTTGGTTCCGGCTTTTGGTAAAGGGATAACGGGTTGGAAAACACCATTGTAAAATATGAAAGTGATATTGCATGGTGTCTAGAGTAAGTTGGCTTTAGGCTGTCTGTGTTTAGTATGCTGTTCAGTTTCACAGGCTGTGATGGGAAAAATGCTTTCTGACTCATTTGTTTTCCTTTAGACCTTCTCCTGTGCTAGTGACCATTTCTCTGACATAAGCTTGTGTTTATGATTAAGGCATTCAAACAATACAAAATGTCTATTATTCATTCATGATGGTGATTAATTTATTTTCAGGTAGCAGAATGTTTCAACTCCCAGTGAACAACCTCAGCAGTCTAAGGAAAGCTAGGAAGAATGTGAAAAGGGTGCTGGGTGACATTGGCTTGGAGTTTTGCAGGGAGCACATTGATGTAAGTACATTTTTCTAGTTGAAATATCTCAACGGGCAAGGAAGTACGTGCTTACTATCGTGGACCATCTGAGTCAGTTCCAAATGAGTGTGTTTTTATATTACATTCTGTGTCACAGTGTTACCATTAGCTTTGTAGCTGTAAAATCTGTGAAATCAGCTTGTTGGTATGCTTTGCCATTCATTTTCTAATCAGTTTGTGTGAACTGATTGATTCAGTGCAAAGCAATTCATTATTTCTTTCGGTCATCATGTGTTGTACAAAAAAGTACATGTGCAAAGAATTTGAAAAATTACTTCTACAAAGACTTTTTATATGTATTCTTTTTCCCCTCCAGGACTATAAGGACTTTGTTCCCAATGAGTTCTACATTAAGAACACCGCATGGGACGATGTTTGCATGTGGGATCCCTCAATGACCAAATCACAAGTGAGTTCTAACTTAAATCTTAATAAAGGACAGGGAAAGCATTTTTTCAGTTATCGTTTGTGTCAGTTTTTTTTTTAAACCCATCTCTGTTCTTTACTCATTTGTCGTCTTTGTCTTTTTAGGAGTATCGCTCAAAGCCGTTCTGTTGTTCAGGATGCACATTTTCCTCTAAGTTTTTCTCCGCCTACAAGAGTCACTTTCGTAATGTGCACAGCGAGGACTTTGAAAACCGCATTCTCCTTAACTGCCCCTATTGCACTTACAATGGGAACAAAAAGACTTTGGAGACACACATCAGACTGTTTCACATGCCCAACAATGTTGTGCGCCATAACGTTGCAGGACTTCATGGTGCAGGGGTTGGCTTGAAGGATGGTGTTCGTCTGGATAAGACGCGTGATAATATTGAACAAGCAGTGTACTACTGCAAGAAATGCACTTACAGAGACCCGCTATATAATGTGGTGCGAAAGCATATCTACCGGGAACATTTCCAGCATGTAGCAGCACCATATTTAGTGAGGCCTGGTGAGAAGACAACATCAACCAATGGGACGTCTGCAGGCTCTGGTACAGGCAGCACTGCTGATTCTGGTGGTACTAACAGTACGAGCACCGCTATCCACTGCAAACGGTGCCTCTTTGTTCCTCGTACCTATGAAGCCCTTGTGCAGCATGTCATTGAGGACCATGAGCGTATTGGTTATCAAGTTACTGCTATGATTGGACACACCAATGTTGTGGTACCTCGGGCAAAGCCTGTGATTATGGTGTCCACTAAAGCTCAGGGTGAAAAGGGCATCATTGGTCTGATGCCAAAGGGTGCAGTATTGACTGGAGTGCGACCTTTATCCGCTCAGCAGCTGAGTCGTATTGTTATTCCTAAAGGTAGTTTGAACTCAAGCGGGCTTCTGTCAGGTGTTCACCTAAAGCAGGGGGCATTTGGTCTGAAGCCTGGCACTACACAATCCTTGACCATTGGGGGACAACAGGTGCAGCTTTCAGTGCCACAGCAGTCTCAAACAAGCAAACCGCAGCTTTCTGCTAGTCTTCGTACTTCAGTTTCTGGATCATCATCCACTTCCATACTAAAGATCCCTCAGCTGAACTGTCGAGTTCAGGCAGCAGCTACTACGGTGTCTTCTGTTACTTCCAAAAAGGGCAACTCTGTCATCGGCACATCCTACACTCAAAAATGGAAGATCTGCACCATCTGCAATGAGCTCTTTCCAGAAAATGTGTATAGTTCGCATTTTGAAAAGGAGCATAAAGCGGAGAAGGTACCGGCGGTGGCCAACTATATAATGAAAATTCACAACTTCACTAGTAAATGCTTATACTGTAACCGTTACCTACCTAGTGACACGCTTCTTAACCATATGTTGATACATGGTTTATCTTGCCCACATTGCAGGGCCACGTTCAATGATGTGGAAAAAATGGTGACTCATATGCGAGGGGTGCATCCCAATGAATCTGTTGGGCCACGGACAGAATCCCCGCTTACATTTGACCTCACGCTTCAGCAGGGAAATCCCAAGAATGTCCAGCTGATCGTCACCACATATAACATGCGGGATGCCCCAGAAGAATCTGTGGCATTTCACGCCCAAAACAACGCATTACCACAATCGTTGCAGGGGAACAAACCAGTTATGCCACCAGTCCCAAAGATAGCCCCAGATGCCTCAGACGCCATACCTGCTAAGGCTACACCGCAAGCGGCTGTACCTTATAAGAAGGATGTGGGCAAAACACTTTGTCCTCTCTGCTTTTCAATTCTTAAGGGACCCATTTCAGATTCTCTAGCTCACCATTTGCGTGACCGCCATCAAGTTATACAAACAGTTCATCCTGTGGAGAAGAAGTTGACCTACAAATGCATCCATTGCCTTGGGGTCTACACCAGTAACATGACGGCTTCCACGATCACTTTGCATCTAGTGCACTGCCGCGGTGTCAGCAAAACTCAAAACGGCCGACCTGCTCCATCTGCAAGAGTTGCACAGGCCCAGGGGGCTGGTCTCAAACGGGCAGGTTTAGCAAACTTCGACCAAACTGAGCCAAAGAGACGGAAATCTGCCTCTGATGACCAGACTGGGCATAGCCCACCAATTCCAACTGAGAAACAAGATGAACCTGTTGTCTTTGCCTTGGACCCGAAGGGTTACGAGAATGAGTCCTACGAGACACGAAAAGCTTTCCTCACTCAGTACTTCAACAGACAGCCTTACCCTACTCGCCGAGAGGTGGAGAAACTTGCGTCCAGTCTCTGGCTTTGGAAGTCTGACATTGCCAGCCACTTCTCAAATCGAAGGAGGAGATGTATGCTGAATTGCGAAACCTTAAACACTCGGGTCCTGCTGGGATTTAAAATGGAAGACGTTACAGATTTGCAGCATCCCATGAACTTTGAGTCAAAGTCCTATTTCAAGAACAATAACCATGAACATAAAAGACGAACTACTAGATATCGGATAGGCCGATCTGCCAATGCCATTCGCTTTCGGCAAAAAGCTACAACCAATGGTGACTTGCAGCAGAAGCATGGGACGCTTGCAAGGGTTTCCGCCAAAGCTTCACTCTACTCAAATGGTCAAAAGGCCATCACAGGGAGCAACCGCAATGATTCAACGAAGAGCACCTTAAAACCTGGAGCACTTGTCAATTGTGAACCAATTGCTGTGGACTCTGACAGCGATAATGAGGAGAATGTGCAGACTGCAGAGACACTCAGTAGGAAGGAACCAGACACAAATGATCAAGCGGATGGCAGTGACTCTGACATCAGGGAGGACGCCCACAGTGAAAACGGTTATGGGTCAAAAGACTTGTTAAACGAAACAAAACGGCAAAAGGAAGAGTGTCAGTCAGGTATCACAAACAAGCTTGAACAATCAGAGACTCAGTTAACCAAGCAGCAGGTCTAATTTCTGGACAGGGTTATTAAAATGCACATGTATACTTTTGCGTTATGTTCGACGTACACCAACAATGCTGCCTCATTGAACTTCTAGAACTTGGTTACAGACAGTAGCTATAAGGTTCTGCTTTTCCCTCAACTCCTAAAGCCATTTGAGACAGGCAAAAAAAGTCATATTTTACTGTTTGAAATATGAAGATGAATGCAGATTTTGATTGTGAAGCTGGGGGTCAACTTTTCCTCAGGATAGGGAAAGAAAAAGCTCAACATTTACCAAACAATACATGATTTGCCTTCAGTTTATGATTCTTTAACACAACCAGAAACTTGTCCTTGTGGCAAAAGGAGTGTTCATTAGAGCCAACAGGTATTCTTGAATTTCATGTTATCACATAGTATGGGTAGTGTATATTTGTACAGTCTTTTAGATATGTCTAAGGAGATGTGTAGGTGTGCTCACTGACGAAAAAAAGATTTGCTATACATTTTGTGCTCACGCTTAATGGTCATATGTTCTACTTTGGTTCACCTAGACAATGGATGTGGCTTTGGTGGCTGTTTTTCCTGTTTACATTCGTTAACAAAAGTATAGCGTTTGCTAAAAAAAATATATCAAAGTATAAATAATGCAAAATAAAAGAACATAATCTCTTGCTTTTGTTTTGCCTGTTTATAACTGAAGCATCTTTTTTATACATATATGTATTTACCATCCTGTAACTTCTTTTGCTTCCAGAGCAGCTTTCATACATCCACATCTGCCCTAACGTAAGAGTTAAATTGACCACTGTAGCATTGTGCTAGTAGATTAGCCTGTGTTTGGTTCAGCCTCTGCTGACTTTTGTTGTTTTTGTTTTTTTTTCTCAACAATGACACTTTCTCCTCCAGCTGGGCTTCAGTTGTGACCTGGGGTCCAGAATGAGCAACTCTATTCGTTCTAACTTTCTGTATGTTTAAATTTGTGACCTCCAGTTTATGTTGTCTGTTGTTTTTTCTTTTGTTTTGTTTGTTTGTCCCCTTGATTCTATTTTACTTTGTCACTGCAAACATTTCTGAACAATAAAGTGCTGTATTGTCCTTCTCACAATGTTTCTAACCCTGGCCAGTCTGTTTTTTTCTTTTCTTTTTTTTTTATACCTATGACTTTCCAATTTTGCTTTTTTGGTCTGCTGCAAACTACTGTACTGTTTTTCTTTACTTTTGTGCACTAATATAAAATACAATATTTTAACATTTAAGCAATGGTGTTCTCAAAACTCATAATGCATTTCTCTGCTGTTGTCGTCTTAGTTTGCCTGGCCATTGAAATGCTATTTTGAGCTGCCAGTTTTCTCATTTGAACTTGAGTGTATGTATAAAGTGATGATTTTAATTAAAGCTTATAGGCTACATGTAGTAAATCACTTCACTTATACCCCCTTTTTTATACACTTTTTAAAAACTAAAATGATTCACAACCTATTTTCATGCTGTAATATTACTCTGAGGGATATTTATCAACTGGACTGTTTAAAAGGATCTCAAAAATGACAAATTGAAAGAGGCGAGGGCATGAAAAACAAAAGCGGCTTCTACTTTTAGGTAAGATGAGAGGACTGCGATTGTCCTCAACTCAGTGAAATCAACCCAGATTGGTTGAAATCTGTAAGCCGTTCAATGAACTCTATACCATGAATTTTGTCAGTTGTGACCCTAAGGTCAATCTCATGTCTTTAAGAGGGGTTTCTTTAAAATGGAGGGATGACATGAAAGTGCATGGTCGCTAACAAAGAATGACCCTTTTTCAAGTCTGAGGGAAAAAGCGTGCTCCGGTTATTGGGGTTGGGGACTGAGTATTAGCCTAGCTGATGAAGGCCTGATGGAGGCATGTCCACAGAGCAGTCCCAAAATGGGGGAAGGGAACATGAGCATGTGTGTGGGAAAACTCTATAGTGCCCCCTGCAGCCGGAGAGGAGCTCTGCCACTTTGGATTTTTCTTACAAGCTATTCTGTGATGCTGATAAATGTATAGTCAACTTATATATGTTTGTGTTTTTATTGTTATCTAGCTATAAGTATAAGTTTAAATGATCTTTCATCATAATAAATCAGTAATATAATAGTTGAAAAACCATTTATATTGGAGTAAAGTGCTAGAATTCTTGAACAAAAGCTTAAAAAATAACTGAGGCTAACATGACAAACAGCTCACATTGAAAATATAAAAATAAAGCTAATTTAGAGTAATAAATACAGTGTTCATGTTTGAAGTGGATCAAAACCTTTCATCAAAGTGGTCCTAAAACCTAAAAACCAAATGCGTTCTTGCCTTATAATACAACTTCAATAAGGTCTCTTAATCCACTTCAAATGTTGACTACTGTATATTAAAAATACTTAATGTATTTTGTCAGAATGCTGGATTCAGTTAAAAATAATAAATGTCCACAAAGAGTTCTGAAAACACACATTGACCAGTATTGGGGCATGTTGTCACAATGGGAACCTGCAAATCTTTTTAATTATTGAAAAATAAAATGGAGCAGACACAAAAAAGACAAAAACGCAGCTTTTATAATAGTTGACGCTTGAACGTATGTCAGTACCGTTTTAGTATATTCACAGTAATTATATACCAATCATGCTTTATTACCTTCTGATGACAGGAATACCACCGTGAACCTACACAAACTATTAATTTAAAGACATTTTTATTTAGTCTTATTACCATGTTAACATCTTGTATTTTCTTAGTTTTTTCTTTAAAAGAACCTGATTGAAGTCCATTTATTATTTATATAGCTTTGGGTACTACTTGGAAATACTGACTTGTGGTGCATGAGGTTTTGATTTGAAAAGAAAGAGAGAGAAAAAAGAAGAGGTGAAGTCTTTTGGTCATGGTCAGAGCACAGCTAATGCAGGACACAAGAGAGTCAGGGACTGGGCCATAAGGTTGAAGACAGGAAGGAACCACTGTGAGGGAAAAAGCTGTCCACTAACCATTAAAAACATGCTTTGAAAAGTGAAGAGACAGCATAAGCCTTACTGAATGCAAAGAGGTCTTTTGACTTCGCAAAACATTCAAGGACTTAGACATGTTCAAAGGTTGCTCTAGTTTAGAACTGTACAAAGCATGTTATAAAATCTCTTAAAAGCTGCTTCTTTTGCTGGAAAAGCTTGAAAATGAACACCTGTGTCTCTGATTTTGCAGTAAATGTCACCAGTGTTATCTTTCAAAAGAGGTTCTGCATAAAACATATATTGGTAAGACTTTGTGTTCTTGTTATTGTAACAATAACAATATATTATACATTACAAATATTACAACCCTAAAACAAATCCTAACTATAAAGTACATGTAATTAATTAATATTACTTAATACTTGTATAATTATATTGTAACGAGTAGAACTGTTGTTTTCTGTAATTAACATTTAAAATAAAACCTCTTTTTTTTACTTGTTTATTAACATTTTTCAACACGGGTGTGTAGATCCGTAAACAGCTGAATTTAATGAAAAAATATACATATATCTGCACTATATATTTGTGTTGCATAATAGAACAAAAAGCATTAATAAAAATAACAAGATATAGGAGGGTTTTTTTGTTATTATTATTAGTATAATCCATTTTTCATGGCTAAAGCACAATTGAAATAAATTTTGTTAAGCTACGTTGTTGCATTTCCTGCGGAACGCCATTCACTGTTATTTTTATGCCTAAAAACTGAAATAATAAACAATACAAATTAAATTAAGTCTAATTTAAAACATCTCGACGACGTGTAAGAATGTTGGATTCAGGATAAGGTTGCTATCACTAGATGGCAGTGTTATAAAAAGTTTTGTGCAGGGCAAACGACAACAGTCTAGCAGGAAAACTAAAGCAAAATGCGAACTAAAAAGAAATACATGCACTAAAAGCTCTGGTGCTAGCCACAGTCCACATTAAATAAATCTCTGCTGCCTCGCAATTCATATTGGTTTGATTAAGCAGCGCATACACAACAGGTAGGAGAAAGCTGCAGCTCTTAATAAGGTGTTAGCTGTAATATGCCTATAGTGTGACATTTTAATTGGTACATCTATATATTCTGTTGCCTGTGCTGGGCCAGTGGTGTGTTTTTGGCCAGCACTGAGGCTGGAGGGCTTATGTAAGGGGGATCTTAGTGGGGTTTTCCATTGCACAGTTGGAACGTTCTCCACTCTGCTCCTGTTTTGGTCCCTGGCCACAAGAGCAATCTGTGCACCGCTCCGAGTTCCTGATGGCCGGAACTATAAACTGTTTTCCGCTTCATGTACTATGATTATATGCACTACATAGCCTATCTGAAATTATCTCTGGAGTCGACAGTTTTATTAAAAAAAAATGCCCTTTATCAAGAAAAAAATCGGTGCACTTTCCTATTTGTAAGGTGAATTAATAATTCAGAGTGTTTTTCAATTCATGTCTATTGATTATTCATTGCATTTTATTCAGCGAGCAGAAAATTGAATGGATGCTGATCTTTATGCTCTCAGAGACGAGCTGTTGTGTATTGGTCCCTTAGCTAAAGATATGCAATAAAAATTATTTTTAAGCTTGAGTTTTTGAGTCATTAATTATTGACAGTTTTTTTTCTCTTCAACATTATTCATACTTCACAGCTTCTGATCATTATGCAAAATTTCTGTAACATGGAAGTGATGATATGTTTCCATCTTTGCTCTCATATCACATCTTCATAGCATTTTGCAAACGTGTTTTTAACCACAGCGACTTATAGTGCATTGATTTCAGTGACAGTTGATGTACCAAGGCTTTTATTAAACGGTTGCTGTATATATACAGTGAGGTTACAGTTCATAGGTCTCTTATATCTGGTCAAAGCTTGGTGCTCGGTAGAAACCAGTTTCATTCAGTCACTCTTATACTGCCTCAACATGACTCTGATCTTCTTTAGCAGAGTGAAGCAGAGTCTTTATTCTCCAGATAATACAAGCTCAAGGTCAGCCGAATAGTACGAGGGAAACAACATAGAAAAGCAGCAGCCATAGCCTCAGTCAACGCTAAAGAAGATGCTGATGTTGTGTGTGTGTGTGTGTGTGTGTGTTAGGGTGCGAAAGGTTAAAGCTGGCAGTCCTTGCAAAAATTTGATGAGCCAAACTGGATACAAAGGAAAACCTTGAGTGGGACGTGTGCAAATGAAATGTTTTCATGCAGAAACCTGCATTGGTATGTAGTGTAATAGGAGGTAGAGACTGAAGCTGCCTGTGATTCATTTCTGGATATTCAATATGGCCTATAT
>JAUMHR010000084.1:7902191-7914089 GCA_032361145.1 Enteromius fasciolatus
TCTGCTAAATTAATGTAAATGTGAATATAAGGTATGTTTCAGGATCCCCTGCCACCTCTTTAGTTGTGACTTTGTTCATGCCATATTGTTGACCGAAAATGAAAACTCAACCCCAAGTTGTTCAAAACATGAGTTTCTTTGTTTTGCAAAAGATACTTTTTAGAATGTTGACAACATTCATTTGTCTGTTACTTTATTAAGGGGTGATCACATGAACGATTTTTTTCTTGTTGTTATGTTAAATTCAATTTTAATTCAAGTTTATTTGTAACGTTACACAATACAAATAGTTGGAAAGCAGCCTTACAGGAAATTACGTTTTTACAATATATTTATTAGTTTTACGAATAATGAAAAATTATAACTACGAAAAAAACATGATGTTATATTAGAGAAGTCACTGACTTTTTTGCGACAGGTGGTATTCATTTATTTCTGTAGAATCCGTAAATGGCGATTTAGTGTCGCACAACTCTTGACTGAAATTCATTTTAAGCATCTTTCTCTGTTGTGTTTTAATAAAAGAATAGGTGTTTCAGTCTATCCTAGAAGCGACACACAGCCGGAGACTGAGAGGTAAGACAATTTACTGTGCTATTTTTAACACTTCAACCTTTACAGCTGTGGGGAGAATCAGTGAGTAATCGATTTCAACTGTATGTCTTATTATGTGACTGAATGTACTTTCTTATTTGCTGCATGAATGAAACTGTTAAAAAGTCTTGCAAAAGCACCTAGTGAGTGAAAGCATTTCCACTCTGACCCAGTTCATGTGTTCTCTCTTCAGGGTATATCTCTTTTTATTAGTGACCTCTAAAATCTGGGGGAAAGACTGCTCTGGGTATAGATACATTCATTTTCTAATACTGTACAACCTGTCTTCTGCACGTCAATAAGGAGATGAAACTGGAACAGAGAAATTCAGGAAGGTTAGAAAAATAGTCACTTAGCTGAATTCAATATGATTATGATGGTTCGGCCTTGGTTAAAATGTTAACCTGTCCTCTTCACTCGTGTGGGTCAGCATGACATGATAATTATTTTTATTCCATGACATAAACCTAAAAAAAGAAAAGGCAAAAAGATACTTGGGTGACAACTTTCCCAATATTACACAATGAAAAAACTTTCTGATTACAATAACTGAAAAGTACCTTTTTAAAATACTTGCATTATCTTGTGCTATTATGTAATAGAACAAAAAAATACAATTCACTGTTTAATAATATTTAAACAAATGTGACCATCGTGCTGTAATGTATCTTTTAGTGGCAAGTTTACTGAAAGTTGCAAAGAATACACAAATTATTGAATGTTAATAAAAAAATAGTTTGTCTTTGAAAGTTAGGTTTGAAAAGTCTGGCTATATAAAAAGTTATATGTTATGAGAAATGGTCCATTATTACATTTCTTTTTATTTTTTATTGTGTGTTCTTTATTGTGGACACTCTTATATGGCATTGACCCATTATTCTTTCCACTGCCGCAGCTGCAATGAGAACTGACCAGAATAAGGGTGAATCTAGCACCTATTTCAGATGCGCAAACGGCAATAGTGCGTGCAAGACTAGATTTCAAAGGCTTCCAAGAGGAAAGAGCAGGCTAATTGGAGACCTCTGTCTGGAAATAAGACAGCTTTTGCACACACAAGACTTAAAAATAGCCCATGTTTTTCAGCAGCTCATAGAAATCCCAATAAAGACAGAAAATCCAGTTTTTAAAAATAAATTTCACCTTTTTCAAAATATCAGCCTTCGCAGGCTGTCCTATATTTTTCCTCACCATTATGTCCATGTGATTAATGAAGTCCTCCCACTCACTTCAGTCAATGTGTGCCGGGATGGAAACGCTCAGGCCAACTTTTACTGGCCAGCCAATTAAGGACTTTGAAGTTACGATCACTGTCAATGTGCTCAGTTATCGGATTGGTGACATTCATGCAATGCAGATGTCCGGACATATGCCTTTATGATTTACCTCTATACTCAGTTAATGTCAGAGTAATCCCTGCCCTACATCCCCATTCAAATATAGCTTCATAATTAAGGCCATCTAGTCCACGTGACCAATAACCCATTAGCCTGGGAACGATTCCTTTTAACCGTATTGTACTACCAGAAAACCTGTACTAGACTAAGCATAATTTATTCTGCATATGTTTAGCTTACATATGTATAGCCAATTTTCTATCACTCTCTGTAGAAGCTTGGCTTTTATGTAACCCTAAAGCAATAGTTCCCCCGAAAAAGAATATTTGTTAAACAAAAATCTGCTCACCTACTTACTGTCTGAGATGTAGTTGAGTTCATTTTTTGAACAGATTAGGAGAAATCTAGCATAACATCATTTGTCTCCACTGTGAATGGGTGCCATCAGAATGAGAGTCCAAACAGCTGATAAAAGCATCACAACAATCTACAAGTAAACTTCTGGCCAAAATACCAATTCATAAACTTCCTCCATTGAAAATGTCCATCTGCTGCCTTCAAAAACCAGTGAAGTATTTGTTTATAGGTGTTGTTATATTTTTTGGTCTGTGCATATTTTTCTTCTGATTCACTGGAGAAAAGCAGAGGACTTGTATTTTAGCCGTAATTGGAATCAATGGTTTGAAGTTCAAAGCGTCTTAGTAATGCATTTGTTTTTGTACAAACATGCAGTTTTTCAAGTCATTCTCATTCTGATGGCACCCATTCACTGTAAGGGATCCTATGGTGAACAAGTGATTCAATGCTAAATTTCTTCAAATCTGTGTTTTGAAGAAGAACCAAACTAATTTCAGATGGCCTGATGGTAAATTTCAGCACATATCAATTATTAAGTGAATTCATCTATGTTGTCTTTAAGCAATCACACATTCACAGTTACTGCACATTTTTATTATATACATATATGTATATATTTTATATATTTATTTTTTAAGAATATTATTTTTCTCTGAAGAAGGCTGTCACACAAACCCAAGGCCACAGTGTGAACTCGTGTGGGCGAACCCTGAAAGGCTATCTATAAAAGACAAATGCATGTTAGTTCCAGCACAGGAAATAACCATATGATGAATAGCATTGCAAAGGCTGCCTTCATCCTTTGATCCCTAATTCAGAAATACATGAACAGATGTATTTTTTACAAACAGCGTGTGTTTGTAAACCACTGCACATACCGATTGCTTATTTATGTGCAGTGAACAGGTTGCCATTTAAGTTGTGACCTCTTGCTTAGATTGTATTGCAACTACTACATTTGGGCAATTTAATTATTACAATTAAATGGTAATGCATGATGCAAGGACCCTTGTGTAGCTGGTTTAATGGGTGTGCCTGTGGTCCAATTATAGGTTGTCTTACACAGGCCTGCCAGTGGGGCCATTTCCTCCCTTCTTAAAACTCAATTGCTAATTATAGAGCTTTTGGTTTTATGGACCATGGGTCAAAGACAAAGCTGCCTTAACAAGGCTTTGTTATATTTATATGTTTTATTTGGAAAACCGCTAAAGATTACAATTTTTTTAATCCAGGGCCAAAAAATGTTCTGGGTTTTGTTTACACTATCTGATCATACTGCATTGGTTTTCATACAACAATTAATTGCTGTTCACGAATCTGATGGGATGCGCAGCTTGTAAATTAGTGGTTGGGATTTTGTGCGAGTTGCATTTATTATGCCAGCAGGTGGCGACAAGTATCCAAATGAATCAATTGAATCTTTAAAAATGAATCATTTAGTCAAATTATTTATTCAGACAAGCAGATTCATTTAGGAACGAAACAACTGACTTTTATTATGGGTGTAAATTCATTTAAATGATTTATTCAACACTAAATTTACTAAATAGGTTTATGCTTTTTTTCTCAGTAAAAATGGCCTCAGAGAACTTTGGTATTAATATTAATCTGTATTAATAACAAAAATTTTTGTACATTATCCCTTATATATCCTTGAAGCTGCAAGTGTGTAACCAATGAGATTTAATGCTGAAGTTGTCTATCTAGATTTAGACCACATTAAATGCTCTTATCAGTCACAAATAGTTATCAGAGAATGACGTGATAGTTGTTTTCTTGAGAAAAAAGAAAAATTGAGCACGCTCGCATTTGAAAACGGAAGCCACTCACACGCAGGGGTTAGTTCCTGCGTAATTACACAGCCATCTGTCCTTATCCCATTGGCACACTATAGACATTGTACAGCATCGCTGCCCTGATCTCTGTGTGGTTCAGTGGTTCATCCCATTAAGAAGAGACTAGCTCTTCCCAGAGAGACATAATGGCTATAGAGGGGAAGAAAGGACTTCCCATTTCCCTGTCTGACTGATGAACTTCATAATGGCATGAGATCATGAATATTACCAAACTCATCCCTTCATGCTGAGATGCCAGTATCATTTCATTTGTAGAAGAGTACTGATATGTCTGAAGCTTTAATGACAACATAAAACCCCACAAAACTCTTGTCAATGTACATTAATGCCCAGTATTTTTCTTTCCTGAGCGCAAGCCAAAATATCCAAGTTTTTAAAAACAAAACTGGACACAGCAGTGAGGGATTTTCTCCACCGCATCGTCCTTTTCAACTGATGCGCAGATAATGAAATGATGTTTGTTGCAGTTTAATCCGAAATAGTAATCCCGTCGCTCGCAATCTGCTAGTGCTTCTCAATCCTAGTCCTGGAGGGCCCCAGCTCTGCACGTTTTGGATGTGTCCTTTATCTGACAAACCCAATTCAGTTGTTGCGGTCTCTACTAATGAGTAGATGATAAATCATAGAGAGTTATAGTGACCGCAAATCTTTTGAAGGCTATTAAATACAATACAATTATGAAATATGAGAGCATGCATACTCAGTTCAGTCACATGTGTTGATCAGAATGAGATTTATTGGTATGTTATAAGGAATCTGCCTTGGTGAAGCTTCCAGTACACATTAAAAAAAATAAATAGCTCAACTTTAAAAAACAAGACATAGATAATCAAATTAAGCGAATTATCGTGTGTGTGTGAGTCAAGACAAACCCAAACCCAAAATCATGTGCATTACCTAAAATGTTTTTTTTTTAAACAAATATGCCCCTTTCTTATTCTTTCATATTTGCATATACATAGCCTACATATCATGAAAGAATAAGAAAGGGGTATATTTGTTTAAAAAAAAAACATTTTAGGTAATGCACATGATTTTGGGTTTGGGTTTTATGTGGAAGAATGTAAGATTCAAAAGCATTCACCTTCTCTCCTCGAAACAGTATCAGAGGAATGTAATAATAAAAAGTATAAGTATTATTATTATTTTTTGTGTGTCAGGTTTTGATTACATGGCAATGCTTTGATAAAGGGGACCAATAAGGTCCAAAAAGGCACATCCTACTCATTTTGTCCTGGAAAGAAGGCTTCTATAAAATTTTGTCCCAGGCTCTATGAGTTTTAGTGACGCACCGATTCGCATACATTGTGACCTATGGTCACAAAAATGGTTAATTAAACGTATTAAATCATTTTTAATTAAGATCCAAAGTGTAGTAATGTTTGTGCGAGTGTTGAGAGAAAATGAACCCGTGCGTCAGAGAGAGAGAGAGAGATGGAGATAGACAGAGTGCGCAAACTGGAGAGGGAGGGAGAGATTCGGTGATCCAGATGAAAGCAGAGATTATTTATTTCTCTGGGGGAGCGCGAGAGAGGGAGGGAGAGACAGACAGCAGCATTGCACGCCCGATAGTCTTGTCAGAATCGCGCCGATCTAATGCGTCTCTCACAAACGAGCCATTAACGCTCGCGGTCTTCAAAGTTTGGATTTCCTCATCCATCCCGTGCGTACTCCGTGCTATTCCGAGCAGGTAAAACAACTTTAGATGTTTTGGTTAATTGTCTTAAATGTTTCCTTTCAAACCTTTCCTTCCCATCGCATATTGGCACCGCAAAACATCTGTTGAAACAAACTAAGAAATCACGATTCCTTCCGTTTCGACCGTGTTCAAGTTCATAGGTTGCGAGGGAGTTTGTGAATGCAGCAGTCGTGAAGATGTCACATAAAATCCAAACCATGTAGGTACGTGAGGTAAAGATGCTGCTTCTCTGCGCCCGAGTGCCTCCAGTGTTGCGTGTTTTAATTATTCCTGTATTAATTAGAGTCCTGACCGCATTTACGCCGAAAAGTTGTTTAACACGTGATTTTAAGCTATTCTTTAAAAAAAGGAAACAAGAGTGAGAGAAACAAGTGAGATATGAGATTAGCGACGTCGCATCGCTTCGCGTGAGATCTCTGAAACTGTTTTGAAAGCAGGTGCTCTGATAATGTCGAGTGATGTAGCAATAAATAGGCATGAATTCACAGCGAGTCTGGCTTGAAAAAACAAATTAATTATTTATAACGGACATACCGTGACATAACGTTCCTTAATGAGCTTATTAATGTTTATTTTTTTTCATACATGATCATGATGTCGTGCTTATGCATAAGTAGGCTATTATTTGTGGTCAGGCACTTATGTAGTCGTCACATTTTTGCTATTGTCATGTTGTCCTTGTTATTACTGAGATATTCAGACATTTATTACAAGTACGCTTAACTCGAGAGTGGTGGTTTAGAGCTGAGAGAAATTCAGGGTCGGTATAAAGCCTGGGAGTGTGTATACAGCTTTATTATAACCTGTGAAGGCCAAATGTTCAGCATGTCAAAAGCCAAGAACATTTGGTCTTTACTGTTTGAAAGATTGGTTTGACTTATATTTAATAATGTCGACAGGTTTTTGAGTAGTGTAGGTAGAAAAACATCATGTGAAGCTGTCACTCATATAGATATAAAGTCAGTGTGTGTGTTCTGAATGCATAGTAAAATATCGACATTTTTACATTTACGTTAGAGTTGCACCTATTAACTGTTTTGAAAAAGTCAGTATATTTGGTTTTGTAACATTTAAATGTATGCCTGTCAAAGCACTGCATTTTCAGAGATCCACACATCTAGTTCTCTGTCATTATTGTTTTCAGCCAGTCATTATAACCAGGGGTCTTCAACCTTTTCATGCTAAGGACTTTGTTATGGTGCTTAGATTGCAAAGCCATTAACATTCTTATTACTGATGCACAGTGTCTTGCACGGTATGTTTTCTTTTTACGTTTAATTGTAATGTGGGAGGAAAAATGAAACATTTAGTTGAACTTTACAGCAATACAAAGACAAAGTTACACACTCTGTTTTCTTTGAATATGAGCACACTTGAGCCAATCCCATTTGGCATAATCTAAAAGACTTAAAATGTGTTACTGCATTTTTTGCTTTATGCATAATTTCATTTTTCCCGGTCTTATAATTAATAACCCTGTGAAGATGCTCTCTGGCACATCAAATTGCAATAATTTGTACTATTAATTGCCAGACACCAAAAGAAATCCAATTTTTTTTGTAGACAGAAAAATTTCAGCTAAACTTAAATGAAAACAGGAAAATGGAGGCTTTGCTATGTGTATAGAGAGCCTGTGTATGTGATGGCAGTGCTTGCAGACTGTAATGCCATGCCTTGCTGACGCAAAGATCACTTTCAAACCTTTTTTCGCTGAAACAGAGACCGTTTTACCCCGCGCCACATTTAAACAGTCTTTACAGCCAGAGAGGTGTTTGTGAAAGTGACAGACGCACCCACAGGTGAGCTGTGAACTTGACTGAAATCTTGCACATCCTTTTAACACATAGCAGCGTGGTGCAGGATTTCCCAGCTAACACTCATTTGCAGGATTTCACAAATGCTAAGCTCTAGAACAGATCTGTTATAAATGGTTAATGGCCGTGACGGATTCACAATCAGAATGTGCCAAAAACCAGCAGTTGAAACGGATGGGCAAATGGGCCACAGTGGATTAGCAAGGAAAAACACAAACAAACAAAACAAAAAAAGTTGGTGGTATGGATATGGGATTAGCTCGATTTCAGTGGAATTGCACTGAATAAAAGAGTCTCTCATGAAATGCAAATAGAGTCATTGGAGGTCTAGAATATGCAGTACGGATTTAAAAATGAGAAGAAGCTTGCAAAATAAATAAAGTGTTTGTGGAGGATCACACAAGTCATCAGGGTCAGATGGAGTAGAATCTCTGCCAGGATGTTTTCTGACCTTTTCTTATGTCTATAACTTTTCTTAAGTTATATTTACGTTTTTTGCCATTAATTGAATAGGACTGTTATAGAGAGAGATCGGAAACAATGCGATACAAGAGAAGAAAACGGGACTCAGAAAGGACCATGACCAGTATCTATTTTTATTTTTCCTTTTTTTGACTATATATATATATATATTATTTACAGTTTATTTCTACAAAACGTACAAACGATTTTGCAGTGTACCTATAACTTAAAGTTGCAATGAAATCGAGGTTGTGACAGATCTTTTCTTTTGTGATAGAAATAAAACGAATTATTCACAATGCGTTTAACGGTCATCAGCAACGTAAATCCTAAAAGGCTTTTCTTGTATTTTTTAAATATATGCACATTCTTTGTGTTATATTACCTTTGCATCAAATTACAAAAAAATAATTTATGCTAATGTGAGGGTGTTTCATGCAGCGTCTATGGGCAGGACGGTAAATTTGACATCGTTCGCTCTTCTGACTGCTGTTATCAGTCTCTCTATTTTTTTCTTTTTATTGGAAGTCATGAGCAAATGTGACTTCAAAAAACATATTTGTGGTACCCTCCCATTCATTGCTTTTCAAGTTAACCCAACTATGACCGGACTATGAATTTTTTAAAACTATATTTACAGATTGGCACAGCTTTGTGGGTATCGTGAATGCAATAGTCCAAAACAAGCCTTTGAAAATAACATATTCACAGATTAAGATACAGAGCAAGATGCACAACATTCATGTAAAATATGCATGCCACGAAATGATGTTCCAGCTGCTTGGTTTTTGCATGGTTCACTAGGTGGCAGCACTCAGTTTGCTGCTGCTTTTAAAAACTCCTAGGAACTTCCGGTTTAAATTCCCATCGACTTTATTTTACCGCAGTGATGTATTTTATTTATGGGCTCATCCTCCTGTTTCTCACTTATTGCAACAGTTAGAGGGGTGTGTTTAAGGAAAATTTGCCAAGCCGTCAAATCCGATGTAATCATAAAATAAATTCAAGAGCAGAAATGAATGTTCAGATTTTGATCAAAGATTACCAAGGCAGATTAACCAGCATGGATTATTTGTTCACCTCAAGACTAGCAATGTGTGCTAGCAAAGTAAGTAAAGATCATTTGGATTTCCTGCGGACTTAAAAAGAAAAAAAAAAAAACTTCTGTGAAGTCAACAATAATGTTGGAGTTTGAAACAATATAAAGATGACACAACTGTCATCTGCAGGTCAGGTGAAGTACAGTAGTTGTTAAAAAAGTTGAGCCTAAAATGCTCAGCTGCGGAAACGCAAACCCCATATTTTAGTAAGACTGATTTTAGTATCAGCCATATTCTCCCATCCAGGGGGGTTAAATCTGTCCAATCAGTGGACTCTCAGAAAGGTGGCAATGAAATCAAGTCAAGACAAGTACCGAGACACGATTAAATCCCCAGCTGAGGTTTCCAAGACGCCCATGAACATCACTCCCACTTTATCAGCGACTCTGAATGACAAATGAATGCTCAAAATGACATTAGACACAATCAAAACAAACGCAACACCTTAGACATGATCCAAGTAAGCAATGTAATGAAAGCCACCTATTCACAGTTATATTGACGTAACGGTGCACTGAATTCATATAAAAGCACCCCTGAGTCCGCTGATATGCCGAATGTCAGCATCATTATCTGCGTTTCTACTGGATGGAGCTCTGAATCATTTCAGCCCCCATCCTGCGTTCTGTCACCTCTAGCTACTCAACAAATTACGCCACTTATGAGAGTAAGTGCTGGCAACCCTCAGATAGACAGAGTGGAGAACCTTTGCGAGAACATATGCTAGCGAGTTCGCATTTTTCAAATGGCTTGTTATCACAGCGTGGAAACATTACATGCTACACTCTCCATAACACTAGTGGAGGGAAATCACAATCAATGAGTCACAATTGAAGCTCTATATGCAATCGGTTATTTATAAACATGCTAATGCCCATTAGCGCTGTGTCTCACAACATTGTTTTCACCTCTTGGATGGTGCCAATTAAGAGGTTACTTAATTTTGGAGACTCATCTCAACAGCTCCCCTCAAGCTCTGAGATATATTCAGTGCAAGATAATGCATACACATAACCCACCATATGAGCACGATACGAAGCCTTTCTGTTCAGTTTCCAACCAGTGCAGCATCCAATCCGACTCCTGTGGGCCACCTTGATGCTAGACTACATATAGCAAGCACTTTCAAGTTAGATTCGTACCTTTTGCCCACACACTACACACCTCCCACAGATGCGTTTTGTAAAGTCAGTGTACGGACGGGTGTATTTCAGTCCTTGTCCAACATTCAGCTCGTAAGCTCTGTTTGCAGTTTTAAACAAATAAGTAAACGCTTGCTAATCATATTAGCCTACAACAAACGAGCTATTCTCCTTGATGGATTTGTAATCTCTGTAAACACCCTCGCGTAATGATAAATGAAATAGGAATCATAAAAGGATCGTCAAACATATTCGTGTAGGTTTTACAGCTCATGTCTAATGAGCTTTACAATATCTATAAAACTGTGATTGTATTATAGACTGTAGATTGTATTGATCCTATTAGTGTTTTTTAGATATTCAGATGTAATGGTTACATATGCAGTTTTGCACGTCGGGATATACATATAGATGCAAAGCAAAGTTAAAAAAAGCATCTTAAAAAAATGCTGTCAGAGAGTGAATTTGCATTCTCATTTGGCCCGTCTGTTGGTTTTGTTTCATGCAGATGTTTTATGCAGTGCACTTTCACAAAAGTAAGTCAGAGCATTCTGTTTTAAATGCACATCTCGTAGATTTCAAACTGCTCATTCTGCATGGATGCCGCATCTTTGCTTGGATTGTGACTACAATACAGTGGTTGCCAATTGTAAATGGAAAGAGCACAGGTTTGGCCTCGTTTATATAGAGAGATTTGGGATTTGTTGTAAATTTTTGATTTAGTTTTGTTATTTCAGAGATTTCAATTTCACAAAGAATTGTGCATCAGTTTGTCAAAGCAAAAAAAAAGAGAGATCTTATTTATAATTTATTGTTAATTTTTAAGAGAATTGAGAAAAGTATCAGTATCGCGACTTGTATCACACTGTGAGTTGAGTGAATTGTTACATTAAGACATTATTAATAATAATGATTGACAATTTTATTGTAACTCCTTTTAAAATTGATACATAAAAATTAGTTGAAAAAAACATTAGAAACAACACAGAATGGAATAGAAGCAATTATAATGTTAAATTAGGAGAACAGATAAAATGTTTGGTATTTTAATTCAATTTTAATTAATTCAATATATAAAACTAAAAGTGTTCACTGTAACAAAAAATGGTAATCAGGGTTTCCGCGGGGTCTTAAAAAGTCTTAAATTGTACAAGAAAGTCTTAATTATGATTTCAAGAGGTCTTAAATTTGAAGATGGAAAGAATTGCGGTATGGCTGAATGCTATTAAAAGATGATTCAATTTCAAACGACTGTGATTTCATATATAGCCTATTTTTATAACATTTCATATAGTTAATATCACACAAAGAGTGCCGTTTTTCTTCCAAATGTCAGCATGATTATAAATGATTTTAGGCAACAGTTCAAAAAATTATTTTAGGCAACAGTTCAATAAACAACAAGTTATTATATAGTGGTGGGTGTTAACGTGCTGCGACCACATTGTGAAAAATAATATCACAGACATCGCATTCGGACTCTAGAATTATCACAGAGGTTGTGAGAGAAAAACACAGACATGGCAGATTCGGATGGGAT
>JAUMHR010000084.1:7916339-7926868 GCA_032361145.1 Enteromius fasciolatus
ATATATATATATATATATATATATATATATATATATATATATAGTCAATATGGCACACCTCTAATTTGTTATTTCATTTATATAATAATAATTGTACTAATAATACTTTTGAGACCCATTTAACCATGAAACCTGTATGTGAATTGTAAATTATGAAATTGAAATTTAGAAATTGCTAGTATATTTCAGTTAATCACAGAATATGACAAGTAACAAAAATGACAAGAGATTTCCTTAAAAGGTTAGTTCACCCCAAAATAAAAATTCTGTCATTAATTACTCACCCTCATGTTGTTCCCATAATGCCATTGTTTCTCTTCAAAACACAAATTAAGATATTTTGGTCGTATCAGAGAGCCATCTGACCTTTCGCTGCTACACAACTAAGTGTTCCCAGCTTCAGAAACGTAGTAAAAACATCGGTGAAACAGTCCATGTGACATCAGTGAATCGACTTCAGTTTTGCGACGCTACGGGAATAAATTTTGTTGACAACTCATCAAATAAATGTTATATCTGTGCTATAACAACCTGTGATTACTAATAAGACCCCATAAACATACACACTTGCTAACATTTAATACATGAATCAGCTTTAGGATGCACATTATGTAGAGCATGACGAGAGCAAGACCAAGGTCACAAGTTTGAGTCCCCGGGGATGCATTAACTGATGAAATTTACTTAAAAGCGTCTGCCAAATGTTTGTTTGTGTATATAAAAGCAAGTAAGAAACAGGGTATCAAACGGGTCACAATACGTAAGAAACACATGTCTTGAACTTCTTGGAAGATGTTAGTTGTTGCTTTTAAGTGCCCCATTACATCAGCACATGCCCTCATTCATGCCAGCTGAGGTTTATTCCTCAGCTGTTTGTCAACCCACTTTGACTGGGGGAGTTAAGTTGAGAGCTTACAGCACAGTTGAGATGCCATACATCTGCAGCCACGCTGAATACCAATAATTTCCACCCCCTGCAGCACTCTTCACTAACATATTAAAGAAATATAATTATCTTACAATACAGGCTACAGAGGATGAGCTGCTCCTCTTAAAACCATCGCAGCGCAGCCGTAGAAGTGTCTTGATAGCCTCTTAAACAGAAACTAACACTGGACAGAGTGGCAATTACACTGTAATCCAGATACACGGACATCTAAGCCATTACGAAGGTCTTGTGTGTCTTAATGTACTCGTTCACGCTCACACATTCTCTCCCTCAAATTACTTTTAATCATCTACACATTATATAATTTCAAGCAGAGGCGCTCTCCACCAACTCCACCTCGCTTAGACACCTTTTCAGCATAATTTTGTTTCCGATTGCATGTGAAAATAGACAGAACAGCTTCCACTTAAGCATTTGTGATAAAACAAGGCAAAAAAAAAGGCTTTGTGTGCGAGATATGCAAGTTGAGGCTTTTTCGCATCACAATGAAAGCTGGAGCTTTTGTTTGCGCTATTGTGACGGGCGGTGCTTTCGATTACATTCAAAGTGAGGTGAAATATATGCGGGACATGGGAGCAAACATAAATCAGTGATGAGGTTTCCTCGTTTTGTCCGCTATTGCTCCCAACTTGAAGATAAAGAGAGATTAAAAAAGAGAATGGAGAACGAGGAACAAAAAATAGATGAAGCCTTTAGCCTCATTATGACAGCGATGCTATACATACTCTTGTCATTTTAATGCTGTTCCACACTGAGCCACTAATCGTCCTCTTTCTGTTTATTTATCTAGAGAAGAGGAAATAAAAACACTGCAGCAGTGGGAATTAAATTACTGCAGTTGATGGTCTAATATAAATGTCTTATAATTTAATTTTAATTTACAGTAAAGACAGTGATAAATCTCTGCTGCGTTTTTTTTTTTTATAAAATTTTCTATGAATGGACTAGGTGTGTTATTCAGCTCAAAGCAACCCGTTTCTGCTCTTTTTAAAGACAAGTGATAGAACTTACCTTAAAAACATTACTGATCATTCATACCTTGCAACTGTTGCCAGCCTGCATTTTCCAATGCAATTCCTAATACTCTTTTATAATGTGAGTTTGTGGAGGACCTGTTTATTTGTGCAGTTTTAAGTGCATTTAAAAAAAATTAGATGCAAAAATACAAAATATTAACTTAAAACCTAAAAGAAATCAATCTTTTAATAAATCATATGAGCAAATAATTTCATGGTCATTAATCAGTTTAAATATATAACATATGTTTCTATTGTTTTGTTTTTCTCAAAGGTAGTTTGTGTTTTTCCTTTTTTTAATTAAAACGTCATTTTAATTTAAATATTTCATTTTAAATATGTATTAATATATAAAAGTATATATACTTATAATATATATAAAAATGTTGTCTGCTAGCTGAAATTAAATATGTTTATTTTTATATGTCACAATTTATTCAAGGTTATGTCAGATTTATATGCAATTAATTTGTGCAATTTTATGAGCACATATAACTAAAAACCATTCTGCCAGAAAGGTGTCCAATTAATTCCTTTGGGACATTCTGTAAAGCATGTCTGAGTTAGCAACAGTATCCAAGGAGGTGAGGCTTAGTGATAGGTCTAGGTTCAGCCTGTCTATCATTGGTTGACAAACATATAGCTGCCCTACCACACACATTATTGGTTGAGCGTAAAAACAACCAATTGCATTTTTGAATATCGTTTTATGCACATTAAATCAGGATAAAAGTTACTTTCAAATGTACAAAATGACACAATTTATCTTTAGGTTTTATTAGCTTAATGTTGCAAAATCAAGGCAGTTGCCTTATAATGCATATCAAATTCATCCAGCTGTAAAATGAATAAATGACTGATGTTTTATTATAGCTGTGAACAGTCAATGTATTGTTTCAACATTTTCACAATCTGACTCATGTGTTCTGTCCTCCTACAGACATTCTTCTTATTCTGCCCTTTGGCCTCTTGTCTCCTTGTTTTTGATCATTGTGTTTTCCCTCCTTCTCCTGTCCTCCTTTCTGCTGTCTTTCCCAAGCAACTTCTCTCTTTAAAAACATTTACCCATCCGTGATAGCAAGTCAACTGCTGTAGCATCAGACACACACGCACAGTCATCCGCACACATACGCTTACTTGTTAATATATTCGGTTTAAGACTCATTCACCCCTTCAACACACTTCTACACGCTGTCCCTCTCTGGGCGTGCTTTAAATAACCAAACCTTTGATGTCTAAGCTAATGTTCTAGATACGTACGAGGCTGAGACGATTGACTACTACAGTACTGACAGAGAGGTGTTATGCAACACTTTATTGGAATATCAAGTGAATACAATTGGAAGTAAAGGGAAATGAGCCTGTGATGTCTTTCTCTGACCTGAATTTAGATAATCTACCTAGTTGAACCTCTGAATCGTCACACCTAGGTCCAACATTTGGCTGCTTTGCTTTGGTTTTAGAGTCTGAGGGGATGCTAACTGCTAATCTGTTAGCGCTGTGAGTTTCTGTGTGTTGATGTGACAGGCAGCTTTGACGCCATCACAGTTTACAGTGAGAGGAAGCCGCCAAATTCTCCAGATGGGCACTTTCCAGTGACTTTGGCCTGCTGAATCACTTTCCACTTTGGTCGCCACTTCTGACTTCCAGTCAATGTGTTTTTTCTCCACTGTGCTAATTTGCACATGAGCTATAGCAGCACTGTTGAGGCGAGCATTTCATAATGCAGCTATCTTTGAACAGGACAAATCTGTTAATGAGTTGTTACGTACTCTTTGCGATAGTGTGGGAAATTTTTCAGCCCTATGGTTAATTTCAGTCAGGATAAATGACGCCGAGAGTTTTCGTAACGTGGCCACCATTATCTTCATTTCAATCATTCACCAGGGAACGGATTTCACTGCTGAATATTTTACACTTGCCTTTCTGTCCTCTCCCCCCCCTTTCATTTTCCCGCTCTGGTGCTTTCGTGCAGCTTCCCTGGTCTTCGATCTCTGAAGTTGATGCCTTTAGCAGAGGACTTGTCCCTTCATTACACCCTCGCAACATGTCACTTCCCTAAAAACATTCATCTGGAGAACAGAGTTTGGATTTGAAGTGCTGAAGTTGAATGCCTTTTATATTAAATGTTACTTTTTAGTAATATATTGATTTGATTGATTAATTGATTGATTTTTATCATACATATTTAAAATTCATACATATTTTGAACACTGCACCCTTGCAGACAGCTGAGGAAATCTGGTGCATGAACTGAATTTGGCAGTGTGTTTCTTTTCTTTAGTATTATGCACATATCCATTTTCTGTTCACTGTCAAGGACCATGTTGAAGGCTAAAAATATACATTTCCAGTTAATTGCATCTTAATTTGGACCTCAGTCTTGATTGTTAAACATTTAGGATTGTTAAATATACAGAAAAATAAGTCAGGTGTTACCTGATTTTGTGGCTCCTAATCAAAATCAATGTGACAAAATGTCCACATAATATGATGTAACAATGCACCCCGAGCCAAATCGATAAAAATATGAAATGATTCAGATTGGTTTGCATATGAATGAATTGCGACACAGTCAGGGGTGGATGTTTATATGAATTTAGTTTGTATTTTCTTTTCATGTTAGCTATGTATAAAGCATATGAAAGTAGTATTTATAAGTATATATACTCTGCTTTGTTTGCAGCATCAACCTGAAAAAAAAGGTGTAAAAAAAAGGTTTCTGTAAGTGCCACCTGCTGTCAGAGTGAATTTGCATTCTCAGTCAGCCCGTCTGCTGTTCTTGTTTTGTTCAGATATGTTTTATGTTATATAGTTTCCCAAAGCTAATTAAGTCAGGACATTATATTTTTGCTTCATATTTCTCAATTATACAGTCAAATTTAGATTAAAAACTGTTTGTGCTGAATGAATGCCGCATTTTTGTTTGGATTATGCTTAAATACAGTGGTTTCCTCTCATTATAAAAAGCACGGGCAAGTTTGTGTATTGGTTTTTAGTTGTTTTTTGAAGAGTTTTATGTATTTATTTGATTTATTTGGGTTTTGGTACAAAATGTATTTGTAGTTTTGTTATTTTACATATTTAAATTTCACAAAGGACGGCAGCATTTTGTTCAAGCAATAAACAAACAATTTTTAATTTTCTACAGAGCAAGCAGTGTATATTATTAAACCTATAAAAACATTATGAAATGATAGTAATAATAATAAATAGATTAAGTAAAGTAAACTGCATAGTATAGACCATGTAAAATTTGGTAATGTACCTTGAAAGGTATTTTGAAGGTTCATTGTATAATCCAGCATTGGCTGGGAGATCATTTCTTTCATATATTACAAAATGAAACATTAAAAATGAATCAAATTCCATATAATAAAGTCAATATCAAGACTTTGAGAATCTGAATCAAATCAGTCTCAAATCTATATCAGCACAAGGACATATTCCACATACAGTAAGCATCTTTACATCATGCCACTTTGTATGAATTTTGCAGTCTAAAATTGAACACTGTTAATGAAGAGTTCACTGAACTTAAATAAAACATTTAAGGCAATAGTTTGTACGCTCTTTTTCTGATACATACATGTTTACATGTTTAAAATCCTAAAAATAAAAGTTCTTTATTGACATTTTTGAATCTTTAACATCAATGTGTCCTTTATAGTGGAAAAGATTCATTAAAATGTGCTTCATATCAAGAACTTATCTCTGAAAGATTCTTTGGGAAACTGAAAAATGGTTCTTTTATGGTTTTCATTTTTAACAGTCGTTAAGATTTCATGATTTAAAATCTGCATAAATACAAGAAACTGTAAGAAAATGAATCCTGGCATGAAACAAGACAGCATTATTCTAAATGTGACACATTTAGAATAATGCTGTCTTGTTTCATGCCAGGATTCATGCAAATTCAGCAACAATAAAACTGGCAAATGGTCAGTACAGCCTTTTTAATAATTTATGTCCCAGCTCAGGCCCAAGGACGCATGCATACACGTTTCCCAGTTATTTTAGTACATATTTCAAGTTTTCCTGCTTGGCACATTTCCAAAAGGCCAGCAAGATTTTCATTTGAAGTTTGGTCCCATTGGAAGTCCCTTAATATTTCATACATCTATTCCAGCCACTAACTAATTACCCCAGTACAGTGTCGAGCCCTACAGTGCAGAGCGGGAGATGAAACTGTGTTTTACAATGACTGAAGGGGGGGGCGGTGGAGGGACACATCACTGTACTTTGAGATTTGAGCCGAGGAGCTGTTTTGACATGCACAAGATCTGTGGTTTGCTTTAGAAAGACATCACGGACATCTATTCTCGCTTGTGTCAACTTTAGTGCAGTTTTGTCAGATTTTTCTCTGTGATGCTTCATCTTTTAAATCTACGAACACAACATTGCAGTTTGTCTAGACACTTTCACAGTTCATGCTGTAAAAAATAGACTGCATGTCTTTTTAAGAGGTATATTCATTTGCTTTTTTATTATTTGAAATATTTTGACAGAACGTAATGTAAAGTTACGCATGATTAAAAATGAAGGAGACTGGATCATAAGAAAACAAATCCTAATTCTAAATGTGCATCAATAATGTCAATAAAAATGGCAAATGGTTACAGCCATATTAATTATGTGTATCCCATTGCATGCTGGAAAGATTCTTTCATGATAGGGCGATTTGATCTCAAAAACAAGTAAATTAAAGCATTAATCAAATCTGACAGCATCATGATGGAAAGGCTAACATTTATATTTCTGTTCCTTCTTAGTAAACTGAAAAAAACATCAATTTTCATCACTATTTAATGCATATGTAGAGGCTTGAAGTCAACCATTTAAAATAACAGGCATTGCACTGATGCAGAGCTGGTTTTCTCTGGGTGCCATCCACTTAAATCATTTCAGGTGTTTGGGTTTTTTTGTCTCTTTCTCCTTCATCCTTCGCTTTTAACCTTCTACTTTGTTCACTCCATCCCTTATCCCTGCTGTCGTCTCTGTTTCACTCGCTTGTTCTTGCTCTTTCTCTCTCTTTTTCCCTCTGATTCTCCCAGGAGCCCAACTGACCTAATTCTCCTCCGAAGACATGGCTGCACTCGCATGGGCGCGCAACACTGTTTCTCACACTCATATCTTCCATATCCCAGATTCACCTCACGTCATAAAAAAACAATATTTTTATTTCATCAGCTGCAGCGGTTTCATGCAGTGTCCTCATTAAACTACCTTAAAGTCATTTTTTTCTTTTTCTAGATTCATAGTAACTTTAGTGTGGCGTTAGCAGCTTAAAAGTTTGTCGAGTTTACTTCCTCAGTGGACCCATTACTCTTGTTTGTTCATTAGCTTGAAGACCCTTCTGATAGGGAAGATCTGATTAATGAAGATTAAAGCAGTGCTTCTAATTTGGTGTGCCAATCGCAAACAGAGTGGGTCACCTGATTGGATAACAAAATTAATAGGCTTAGTAACGATTCCTATATCTGTTGTTATTGATGCCTCTTTTCAAGCTTTTTTTGAACCCCTTACAAACAAAATATTTACTTAAAGTACCCCAGAGATTCTGATTCTCTAATGTTGATTTATAATCATACGACACGTGATTTTTATTAAAAAAATTATATATAGACCTATAAATGGTTGCTGTGTATATATGAAATATTATTTGTAATTTTGGTTTAACTCTAATTATAAAAAAAAGGTTAGATAAATATATGCTGTTTTAAATTACAGTTTTTATGTAGCCTAAAATAAAAAATCTCTAATTATATGCCCAATCGCAAGATACAGTAGGCCATATATTTTATCATGTATATTTATTTCTTAAGATTAAATCAAACACTTATTGCTACAATTCTACATTTCTCAGTAGAAAGTTGTTTTTTTCAAGAAGTTAAGCCATTTTATTTAAAAAGTTTCGATGTGGCATTATAAAACAGTGGTATAAAACGTTTGTTATTTTTACTGACGATATTTTCGCAATAAAGACATGTTTTCTCTAATGGTTTTGATTCAGGACTTAATGACTCTTTTGAATCTTTTTGTCGAACGTAGAGGTTCCAGTGAAGCACTCAAATGAATCAGTTGGGTGTTTTTGGGCAAATTTGTGCACTAAAACAAGTTGTCCTCTTTGTTGTTCCAGAAAACCCTGTCTCAGGACAGCGGATCAACATGGTCATCCATTAGTTGTGTGAGATAAAAAGAAGTAAGCAGAAAAGTATTAAAACGTTTATCTTCCATTCCGAAGATAAAACTATACTTTCTGCATCGAAGACAACAGCATAAATTAACTAACATGTACTCAGGTGAGATGAAAACAAGTGGGCGGAAAACTAGCACTCCATTAATATGACAAACTGCAGTCCCAAATACATGTTAGAGGCTTTTAGGATAGATGTGCTGGTTTGCGGTGCCTTATATTATGCATAACCATCTGAAATGCTATATAATGTTAGATTGTAGTTAATGTGGTCAAATAAGGCCAGATTATGACTTTATCCCATTAACACACTAGTGACTATATATATGACTTAATGGCTATGTAATGTAATTTTTTAGTATCATTTATGAGCATAGCAATATTAGTTTGTATGATGACTTGTGGTGGGGAGCTGTGCATGTCTAAAACCATTATTTTAAAGTGGAATTAATGTGTGGAGCATGTGCAGATGTGTCACTTCTACAGGAAACAAGCCTTAGGCTCATAGTACTGCAGATGCTCGGTTTACAGCTGGATTTTGAGACCATACTTACTGTATGATGTCATTATGTCTGGCATACGCTACTGAACCTGCAAACTACTACTTTGTGGGCTACATTTCTTTTCATTTAATTGAACATTTTTTTGTGATTGTGACAAACAATGAATGACATAACAGTTTTTTAATTGGCTGCGTGCATAACAGATGCTCTCCATTTCTGTTGCCAAAATTGGCTTGTAAAAGAACACAAAGCCTTTGTCCATTGCTGATTTAAATCTGAAAATTGTATCATCCCAGGTTGTGTCCTTTATTCGCTCTTCTCTTCGTGTTCGTTCTTTCCACTTTCACATTTGAAAACAGAGGCTGAGCAGGAAGAGGGGGAGCTGGGTAAATGAACAATAGCGTGAAGGATCAAAGCTTCATGTGAATGGAGAGATATATAGTGAGGAGAACAAACGTTTAGAGTACAGTCATCAATTGGGTTTTGAGGGGAAAAGAATGTACCACGGTATCTGTAATGGTTCATTTTACATGAAAATAATAAAGTAGTAGAGAGTGGAGTAGCAGAGGCATTTTTCAAACAGAATCTTGAACAGTCTGCAATGTTAGTTTAGCATCACAGCTGGTGAAAGAAAGCGCCAGAAGGATGCGTGTGTGTGCTTGTGTGTTTGTAAGAGAGAGAGAGAGTTGTAATGCATGCGAATGTCTATAGGTGAGGGTTGTGCATTCATTTACTTGCACATGTGCAGTTATCAATCAACCTAAACATTATGCTGCATGGAAGGTTCTTAGAAACAAATCAATAATTATTACACCATAAATTCTTTCTTTTTTTCCACCACTGCCTTTTAGCAGACAGGCCTATATATTTAAAGGACTATTTTCTCCTAAAATAAGCATTTATTCACCCTTATGCCATCTAATATATAGATGAGTTTTTGCTCTTCATTGGACGGATTCTGAGGAATTTAGTATTGCATCACTTGCTCACCAATGGATCCTCTGCAGTGAATGGGTGCCGTCAGTACCAAAGTTCAAACAGCTGATAAAATCAACACAATGATCTATAAGTTATCCACATGACCCCAGTCCTTCATTCAATATTTCATGAAGCGAAAAGCTGTGTGTTTGTAAGAAACAAATCAATCATTAAGTAATTTTCAGTAACACTTTAGCATAGGTAGCATTTGTTAAATATTAAAGGCAGTGTGAGCGATTTCTGCAAGCCAATGTTTATAATTAAAATCACCAAAACAAAGACCCCCTACCCCAAAAGGTTCTCCCCCTATTTTTGTAGCTCCGCCCTACACATACGTAGCCTTTGCAAACCAGACAACGATTAGCTCTCTGAAACAAAGCAGAAACAATGCTACGCTGTCTACACCAAAGATATACGTAGATGCATCAGTTTCCATTGGCCGAGATACTAAGCCGGCCTGGTGTAGACACTCACCTATCGAGAAGATCTCTGTGTCTGATCGCAGGCATTCCTTTCTTTGAGTTCTCTGCAGCGCTGGAATGCTGATCCGATATTTACACGAGTCCTAATTCTAGCCTAATCATTCCACAGACATTTTCCTCTTTTGTCTTGTATCTTTGTGTCGCTCTGCTCAGCTATTCACTGAACACACTCTCCTCCACATCATTAGTAGACACGGCCCTTACTGCTGATTGGCTACAAGTTTGTTTGCACTGTTAAAAAATGGGCGTGAATTTAACGATAAAAAACTGTGAAAATGCTACGGTAAAAACTCGTTAAATGGTTAATGGTAAATCCCTGTTAAATTTGCAGGGAAACACCGTAAACTGACATTCCCAGAATTCCCTGCATTGCATTTTAAATTTTGTTTGAATTTGATGTTTTTT